>ML792690.1:517489-552901 GCA_009831015.1 Picea engelmannii
AAATAATTATTATTTGTTTCCAAAAAATGCGTACCAATAAGAAAATATATTATAACCTACTAATTACCTTAATGAATGTATGCCAGTCATGTGTTTTAACCCTCCCAAAATCACCTTTTTTAGTTAAGATATTTTGTATGTTCAACGAAAACCCTGTCGGAAACCTAATTTTTCGAATGGCCTCTTTTACAATATTGCTTTGTTTCTCCATCAATAACCAAGGAAGACTAGTATTTTGTTCATGACCATCGCCATTAGAATTAATAATAACACTTTGCAAGGCATGATTAGCTTCTCGGATGTCACAACAAATCTTTCCAATTCTCTCTTTGTCAGTCGTTCCATCTAATATTCGCAATAATAATTATGTTATGTTCTTCCTAATATGCATTGTATCAAACAAATGAACTATTTGTAGGTGCTGATAGTATGGAAATCTACTGAATTTCATTGGGTAACTTTTCATTCCTTTTGGAAGCCCATTCGTTCCTTAACGACATTCATGAAACATCAAAAAATTGAAATTAACACTAATTAATGGGACAAAATGAATTTAATACTAATGAAATTAACCAAAGATTTATATAATATGTCATACATAAATAATTTGCGTACCTTGACGATTTCTAATATATTCCAACTTCCATAGGCGAGGTGTCATTCTTCGTGGTTTTTTTCCGTTTTCTTCTTTACCATTGAACTTTGGTTTGTCTGTAATTCGATAACTATGGTTCTTAGGAAGAAAGTTTCTATACTCATCAACCACTTCCTTTGCTAAACTCCTTGAACGATGAGATTTTATCTGAGGACCACAAACTGGGCACGCAAATTTACCCTTTGTTTGAAGACCTACAAGATATATGAATAAATGTAGTGTCAAATTAGAGTTATAATTTAAAATAATGCATGACTTTTTCAAAAAAAATATATAATATTAAATCACAAAAATAAAGTAACAATATACCAAAAAAATGTGTTAACCCGGGAGCATCATGAATTGTCCATGATAGTATTCCATGGAATTGAAATCATCTTTGCCCTATTGGTCTAGAGATGTTATACATATTGATGCCAACCCATAACTTCAACAACTCATCGATGAGAGGCTCAATATATGCATTCATATCTTTAACCTGGTACCTACCTGATTGGTTCAACCTACTGCATGATTAATTATACTTATCTAGATGTCGTAATATATAAAATAAATAATTACCAAGCACGAAACAAAGAAATGAAATATTTTGTCATGCTTTCAAGCAAATAAAAGATAATTAAAAACCTGGAACAATCATTGCCAACATTGTGTGCTCTCTCTTGATCGACATCCAAGGAGGAAGGTTATTGTTTATAACAAAAACATGCCACACTGAGTACATAGAATGAAGCTCTCCAAATGGATTGACACCATCAGCTGCCAACGAAAGTCTAACATTACGAGGTTCTTCTTTAAAAATTGGCCACTTTTCTTCGATGTAGTTAATTGCATAACCATTTATAGGCATTCAAAGAACATCGTCTTGACTTTTGTTCTTTGCATGGAAATCCATAAACTGTGTTATACTCTGGCACCTGAACAACCGTTGGAAACGGGGAATTATCAGAATATAACGAAGAACTTTGTGAGACACCTTCTTTGACTCTTTATCGGTTCAATATCTACTTATTTTATATTGTGGGCATTCATTTTATAATGCATATTGTCCATAATATATGATATGATCATTAGGACATGCATCAATACCCTGATAGTCCATTCCAATTTCTTTCATAATCACGGATATTTCTCGATATGTGCATGGAAAAATATTTGACGTCGGTAATAGAACATCACCTAAAAATCTACAAAATTCTAAACAATAAGTCAATGTAAACAATATTGATCATCAATATATCATCCAATATACTAATTTACAAATTAGAAAACAATAGAAATATAGGAAAAAATTGAACCTTTTAAGTATTTGTGAACATGCAAGCATAAATAATTAAAAAATTAAATACCTTAGTATCTGTGTGAGACATGTGTTTGATAAACCATTCAAAACCTTCAGGTTCACCAACAACAATATAACAGTTAAAAGATTTGTTGTTGAGCCTTCATAAAGAGGTTGACGTGACTTCTCGAGTAGAGGATCAACATTATGACTATAATCCTGGTTGCCCTCATCCATTGGAGAAAATGTGTCTTGGATCAATCTATGTATATCATCTTCCTGATTTGAATCACTAACATTATCTCCATCCATATCATCATTAATAACATGATCAATAGCTTCAATATTATGATCTCGATGTTCATCTCCATGTAAAGTAGTATTTCTACTAGTACTTGGCAAATAACTCTCTGGAGGTCGACACTTTGGGGGCATCGTCTATATATTTAAAAACAACATAGAAAAGCTAGTGTGTATAGAAAATATAAAAATCCCGATAAGAAATATTACTAAAATTCATGACATACTGATTATTACAAACAATAAATTAAATATTGAATCCTCTTACCAAGGGATGATATTCATAACCCCCTTCGGCGTGCCCCTTCTCCCTACAATGTTTTTGGGCTGTTGTTATTAAAAGTATTCTATTTTGCAAGCCTCTGCAATCATAGCAAGGGAAATAACATTTTCCATCTCCCCTCACCTCTAATGTCACTCTTAACCGAGAAAGCTTTCTGTCATTTTCGTTCATTGTGACAAATCCTTGTCCTGACAAGTAATTGTCTTACCTACACCATACCAAACATTAAGTTGTCAATTTTTTATATTTTGGCTACTCCTTTCGATTATGATATCTTTATTTGCAGTGACCTACATCTTTATAATAAGTTCAACATCTTTATAATAAGGTGATCATATGTGTAGAGGATCAACATCATCACGACATAGATAACATATTTATAATAAGGTCATATGTGTACAAATTTTTTCCTTATATAATAATGACATATATACCTAACGTAAGCTTAGGGTTAGTGTTTATGTATCTTATTAGTCCCTGCTAAAGCAGGGAATATAGCGCTTTCTCCGTTGTCCATATGTACACAACTGATCACGTCAACCACAACGTTTAGCCTCGGGTTTTGTTTTGCATGCTTAAATAATGGAAATTCTCGTACTTTGTTTTTCAAAATGTACAGACCCGATCATGTCAACCACGATATTTAGTCTTGGGTTTTGTTTTGCATGAATAAATAATGGATGATCTCTCGTACATTAATAATTATATGTAATATCAACAGGCTATCTTGTCACTAATGCCAACCTAACAATTATTTATTACAATATGTTGAGGATAGCAAAGAATTTATGTGGAAGAGGGAAATGTTATTAATATTTATCTTAATTTATATGCAGAAAAGGGAAATGTTGAGGATAGCAATGAATTTATGTGAAAGAGGCAAATGTTACAATATATTGCAGCTATTACCCTTGTTGTTATAAACATGAGTTTCCTCCCTATCTTATATATACCATAACTTATCAATTATCAATATAACAATCAACTTCAATATTTTATTCATGGAGATTTCTTCATTCATTTAATTGAATTAGTAAGTGCTAGTTGCCAACCATTAGGTGTGCAAATATTCCAACCATTATTGTCACTGTTATATTCTTTTCAATTTATGCAAATGTGATCCATTTTGGGTACTAGGGATGTAACAAGTGGTATCAAAGATTCAATCAAGATTTGTTGGTGTTTTTTTTTAGGTCTTAAAAATTAAAAGAGAGAAGAAAATGACAATCAATTACTATCATTTCACTGATCAAGGTTGAGTTTCAAGAGCAATTCCATATCTTTATCAATGAAAAGAGAGAGAGATTATAGCTACAATTGAAGGGAAAAGGGTATGTGGATTCCATAAAAATGGAATATTATGGAATCCACATACCCTTTTCCATAGAATATAATAACTAGATCCAAAAACCAAAGACATGAAATATGGTACTACACATATTATAATATATTATCAAGGAAAAAACAAGCTAAATGAAATTTGGACATTTGAAAAAAAAATTACAAGTTAATTGAGTACATCAATAAAAAATAACATACTAACCTTGAAAGTTCAAAATCCGAGCTATGTAGATCTAGAATTGGATTTTTTCAACCGGTAGGTGACGAAAAAAATAAAAAGCTCAAACAAAAGCCCAGAATAGTGTCACAACTATAGCAATTGTGTCGCAAAGTCTCTTAAAATCACGTATATATAGATAAAATAGTAAACTAGCCATTAACACCAACCAATGAGATAGGCAAAATTTTCGTCACTATTGCCACGAAAGTTCGTCACTATAGCAATGAAAATTCCGACTAAATTTAAATAAGATTTTCATTTATATTGTGACGAAATTTCGTGGCAATAGCAATGAAAATCCCACCCTATTTAAAAAAAATATGAAACTAGTTGAAGCGTGGAAACTTTTCGGGGAATAATCCACCCATATGTAGTAGTGGAATAACCTAACCACTGAATGACATTAAGATTGCGTTGAGTGCAGAATTCAAGAAACCTAAGTCGGAGTCACAATGTATTACAGAGTTGAAGGAGATCAAACATAAGGTAACTGAACCTATTTGGGAGTTTGATCAGAGGTTCAAGACCTTAACAGGACATTTATGTTTTTAGATACCAGATGAAAAAAATAAAGAATGGTTCATCGCTGCCCTCTTGCCACATATCAGAGTTCCTCTTATGAAACCGAAGGTCTCTTCCCAGGCTGAAGCTCTAGATATTTCCATGAAACTAGAAGACTTCCCCATAGGAGAATCCAATCCAGGTATGAGTCATATTTTGAATCAGTTAACTAGCTTATCTTTACAGGTGGAATATATGAAGAAAAAAGAGAAGATATCTGGTGTATTAGATGTAAATCAGACAACCATGACAAAGATCATTGTCCACTATTTCATGAATACTTGGCCTCTGTAGCACCTAATCCTTTGAAGAAGGCTATTATACCCTAGTGCGAGGTATGTAGAACTAGACACCGCCCTGGTAAATGTTATTACATGCAAAAATATGTCCAGACACCTACCAATCTTTATTGTACATTCTACAAATCTATGGGACATGACGAGAAGGATTGTAGGGATCACGATATCATGCATGAAATATCAAGGGATACATATAGAATTAAAGTAGAAGATCGACAAGAAGGAAATATTGCGCAATTCAACTCCCGAGGAAGAGAAAATTTCAACCCTCTCGGTGGATTCAGAGGAAGAGGAGGAGGAAGAGGTATGGGTCAAGCTCTAAGCTAGATCATTTTCTATAACTGCGCACAACATGGACATTTGGCAAGGGATTGTCAGAACCCTTGTACTTCTTTCTACTACTGTAATTCATTTGATCATGTCATTGAAGAGTGTCCAGTGTCGTTAGCCAAACTCCAGAAGAGACGAGGAGGAAACCTTCAAGTCCAACTAATATTAGCAGAACCTCGCGGTGAGGACCTCGGAGTCATTGTTATTACTAGAGGAGGAGATGTTATAAGAGAAGATAGGGTGACTCCATGAAAGACTACAAAAGGATCAAGGATTAGAAGAGCTGCATAGAACACACAATTGTTTGATACAAGGAGAGAGAGGTATACTTTTGAAGAATTAAGGAAATTATTTGTAGGAGAACAAGATTTTTCTTCTAGGGCACAACCAGAAGTCAAGTAATGTGATATTCTGTAATGACTTCTTTAAAAATAACATCTAAAAATTCTACCAAATCCTACCAAATGTACAGCAATTTATACCAGATTCATAAAAGAAGAATTATGCAAGTAAAAATAAAATTTATCAATGAGCAATGCATAAATTCGAATTGAGTACCTTAACACTGATGCTAATTTTTGTTGGCAGCTGCCTTCCTGCTGCTACCTGCTACACAGTCCAGTCCTGTTGAAAACACAGAAAATAATTGCCCAAAACCTCTTGTCCACCCTACCAACTAGGAAAACGACCTAGCTCTAGGATATCTACGGATATCCTGGCCCTCTGAGCCCAAATCCTCTAGCAAATTGGTGCCTGCCTGATCAAATAGATCTCACCGCCCCTCTTGGCTCTCTCCCATAGCAAGAAAACAATCTCCCGTAGCATCCTCCCTTCCAACCCTTCCTTCCTTCCTTATCCCTCCTTTGCCGACACTCCTCCTCCATTAACTCCCCACCTTATCCCTTCATTTAATTACCCTTATCCAAATGTATTGAATATGTTATCCCTTGTGGGATACGTAACCCAATTTAATATTATATTATATTATCCACCATTAATTTAATACTTTATTAATTAATGAATTAATTAATAATTAAATCAATCATTAACCATATTAATTAATGAGTTAATTATACTTAAATTAATCATAATCAAGAATAACTAATTAATAACAAATAATTAGTTAAGGTTATTTTAATAAATAAATATAGTTTAGCTAATCTTTTAGGATTACCTTATTAAATTAATCATCTTAATAATTAAGGGTCGTTACATATTCCTTCAGCATTTGATCAGTCTGCCCTAAATAAACAAATAAAAGCGGTAAGCAATATCATGGACTTCTTATACACTTGTATCAATTTGATTAAAGATGAAAAAGTTGTGCATGAGCTACAACACCTAGTAAGAAAATATGAAATGAGGAGGATAAACCATATGTTAAGTAGAGTTGTGAATCAAGTATCAAGGAAAATAAGGACAAACAAGGAACTACACCTTAGTGCTCAGATTGTGGACTACTACATGGACTATGTGGTCCTCGACTTGGGATCCGAGGTAAATGTTATGATGAAGCATACTTGGCCTCTAATGGGAAAACCTAGATTGATTTACTCTCCTATTAGGCTCAGGATGGAGAATCAGCAAGTGGTGAGCCCCTTTGAAATATTAGAGCATGTCTCTGTGGACATCGACGGGGTAAGGACATTTGCAGACTTCGAAGTGATTGAGATTTTTTATGATAGATGTCCATATCCTGTGCTGTTAGGAATTGATTGGGATTTCAACAATTCGATTGTTGTTGAAATAAAGAAGAGAAGACTGACATTTGAAGGTAATGGCCTTAAGGTCATTGCACCACTCGACTCTGATGAAGGTCACAAATATACAGAAACGATAAGAGAAGAAGATTGTGCATACGATCTAGAAAACATCTATAAACTAACAACAAGACAACATGATTACATTAATCCTCGAGTAGATGGAAACCTCAAGTGAAAAAGTGAAAGTGCTTATTCATCAGATTCATAGGAAGAATTGGAAAACTAGTAGAAAAATATGTACAAAGTCTCTACATGGTGATGTGCCAAATTGGACAGAGCATTTTGTTGGTTGGCACAAAAGTAAGTAATCTTCCCACTTTTGATGGTTTGAATCATTTAGAGACATTTCTAGTGGAATTTGATAGAATTGTACCCATACAATATATGATGTTTTTGCTGGATCAAGCATTGAAAGAAACACCAATTAGATGGTGGGGAACACATAAAAAGAACATCGTAGAGTGGGTACAGTGTCGCACCTTACTCACAGTGCACTTCTCGGACCAAGATGAAGGATGTGAAGTTTGATACATAGTTCAGAGTTGTCCTAAGGGCCATGTGTGAAGTTATGAGGAGGCCTGGAGAAATATCACTAAAGAACAGTGGGTACATAAGTTCATTAACACATTGGACATGACATGACCCCTTTCCTACACCCTTTACTGATGAAGTTGTAGATACGTTAGGTGGACAGGAGGTCTACTCATTCACAGATGGATTTTTAGGTTATCACTAGATCAGAATTGCTAAGGAAGATCAACATAAGACCACATTTGCAACAGAATGGGGTTCTTTTCAATACATTATGATGCCTTTTGGCTTGAAGAATGCACCAACCATCTTTTCTAGGGTGGTGGTTGAAGCATTTAAGGACTTGTTACACAAGTTCTTCGAGGCATAATTTGATGATTGGACTATTTTTAGCCTAATGAAGGATCATATTGAATGCTTTAGATTAATGTTAGACAAGTGTAGGCAATGCTAGATTTCCATGAATATGAAAAAGTGTGTTTTATTTTCACCCTTTGGAGTGCTACTAGGGCATATTGTGTGTAATTAGGGGTTGTTGGAAGATCCTTCCAGGATCATTATCATTGTCGATCTACCTCCTCCTACTTCAGTTGGATAGTTGCACACTGCATTAGGACATAGTGGGTACTATAGAAAGTTTATTAAGGGTTATGCACAGATGAAAACACCTATGGAGAAGTTATTAAATAAATATAGTAAGTTCCAATGGACATAAAAATGCCAGCGGATCTTCGACACACTAAAACAGAAAATGGTCACTATGCCTATCTTGGTATTTCTAGATTGGAGTAAGGAGTTCAATGCTCATGTCAATTCTTCATCCATTGCATTAGGACCAGTATTAGAACAACCAGTAGTAGGAGACAGTGAACACCCCATTGTCATTGCCAGCAGGAAGCTTTCTACAGCTGAAAGGAACTATACTACGACTAAAAGAGAAGGCTTGGCTATGGTATATGGGCTTCATAATTTTAGACACTATTTGGTGGGAGGACATTCTAAAATGTTCACTAATCATTCTGCATTGAAGTACTTAGTCAACAAGCCAGTGTTGGGGGGAAGAATATGCAAATGGCTACTATTATTTCAGGAATATGATTTTCAGATTGTGGTCAAGCCAGGAAGAATGAATAAAGGACCTGCTCACTTATTTAGGTTAGAACATGGTGAGGAACCTACTAGTCTGGAGGATACACTACCAGATGCACAACTGTTGGCCATTAGAAAATTCGATGATCACTTTGCCGAGATAGTTCAGTTCCCGTCCACCAGAATGGCACCTCGCGAATATACAATTATTCAGAAGAAACAGCTGGTAGTCCATGTTGTTGACTTTCAACTTATAGCTGGACAATTATATAAGATGGGACTAGATGAGATCTTGAGGAGATATGTTATGGAGGAAGAAAGGACATTGATTCTTGTAGAATCACATGAAGGCATCGTAGGAGGACACTACGCAAGGAAAGCAACATCACAGAAGGTTCTCAAAAATGGATTTTGGTGGCCTACTTTACATAAGGATGCTAAGGAATACGCCTACGATGTATATCAAAGAGTAGGAAATACTTCTAGGAGGGATGAGATTCCTTTGGCACCGCAAATAACATTACAAGTATTTGATAAATAGGCTGTTGACTTTGTGGGACCTATTAACCCACCATGAAAGCACAGAGGAGCTTGATACATTATCGCTACTATAGAGTATTTGACTAAATGGGCAGAAGCAAGAGCAGTTAAGGATTGTAGTTCAGCCACAACTGCATAGTTCATCTTTGAGGATATTATAACCATATTTAGATGCCCAAATATTCCTATGAGTGATCAAGGTACACATTTCATCAACAAAACTATTCAATCCTTGACTTATGAATTTTAAGTTCACCATAAGAAGAGCATTCCATACCACCCACAAGCTAATGGTACAGTCAAAGATTTCAATAAGATCTTGGAGATGACATTGACTAAGAATTGCAGTGTTAATGGAGATGATTGGGATATGAGAATTCCACCAGTGTTATTGGCTTATAGAATTACTTGCAAAAAGTTAACTACACAGACTCCCTTTAAATTGGTTTATGGATTGGAAGCAGTGGTACCCATGGAATATTTGGTTTCTAGTTTAAGAATTACAACATTTACAGGTATGGATGACACAGGTGTTGTTCAAGACAGGCTTGTGCAGTTGCTGGAACTGGAGGAAGATAGGTTTATTGCTAGATTTCATCAACAGGTAAAAAAAAAGCGAGAGAAGACTTACCATGATAGAAACATAGAGAAGAAAGCATTTAACCAAGGAGATTTTGTATTGTTATATGACAACATGCTCATGAAGCATCCAGGGAAGTTCAGGACACATTGGATCAGACCATTTGAGGTTTCCTATGTTACAGAATGAGGAGATGTGCAGTTGAAGACCCTTAATAGAGAATGGAAAGAAGGCTTGGTAAATGGGAGTCAGTTGAAGCTGTATTGTTACAACTAGCTGCCTCACAGCTCTCAAGAAAATCAAAGGAAGATGGGTCTAGGTACCCGATGAATTTGAAACTGGGTACCAAACACAGAAAAGATAGTCTGCATAACATCTACGTCGTTGGCGGCCGATATGAGCATGGAAACACTCTAGCCACTACAGAAGCTTATGATGTGGAAGCAAACAAATGGGAAATCTTTCCTCCCATGACCCAAAACCATGAATGGTCTCAAGGTTTTTTCATGGACAGAAAATTCATGGTAATAAGTGGAACCAATGAGGATTTTGACCCTCAAGTTGAAAGAAGCATCGAAGTGTTTGATGTGAAGATGGACACTTGGAACACATTGGAAGACATGTGGAGATCATCGATGTCCATCTACCTATGTCAGGGTTTTGTGTCTACATGTGGGAACTTGTACATGTTTGATCGAGAACAAACGATGAAATTTGATGATCAGAAAAACCTTTGGACGTCTGTGGCTACTCCTTCGCAAGGCCCTTCCTTTATGTTGTATGCTGCATTATGGGGTGACCAGATTTTTTTGACTAGTGTTGATAATGAAGTTCATACAATCTCTTATTTGTTTCAACTGTCAACTAGGCAGTGGATTGCAATTGAATTCGGCGAAGACTTTGTTGGTTGATTTAATCTATGGGCTACAACCTTGGAGATCTGAATATTATCTCCTCTCCTCTTCAAAATGTTTTATTTTCATCATGGTTTACTTATTATAGGTGGATAATTACCACTCTTTACTAAATCGGAACATTATTTTTGGTAGACGATATTTTTAATTCTTCCTGAAATGGTATTATTTGCTAATTCGGATTCTGAGTTGGACGCTCATCTATGTGGAGTGTCCATTGATATTTTTTTGTTTATATTATGAGTTGATGTGGAGTGTCCATTGATATTTTGTTGTTCATATTCTGAGTTGCGCACTCATGTGTGTGGAGTTTCCATTGATATTTTGTTGTTCAATTAGCTATGTGGATTTTATGTCTTGGAAGCAGTGGTAACCATGGAATATTTGGTTCCTAGTTTAAGAATTGAAACATTTGCAGGTGTGCATGACACAGGTACTATTCAAGAAAGGCTTGCACAGTTGTTGGAACTAGAGGAAGACAAGTTTATTATGGGATTTCATTAGAAGGTACAAAAAGAGAAAGAGAAGGCTTACCATGACAGACACATCAAGAAGAAAGCATTTAAGCAAGGAGATTTGGTACTGTTATATGACAACAAGTTGATGAAGAAACCAAGGAAGTTTAGGACACATTGGCTCAAACCATTTTAGGTTTCCTATGTTATAGAAGGAGGATTTGTGCAGTTGAAGACCCTTAATGGAGGATGGAAAGAAGGTTTGGTAAATGGGAGCTGGTTGAAGTTGTATTGTGACAACTAGCTACCTCACAACTCTTATTAAAAGAAAAGGAAGAAAGGTCTAGGTACCAGGTCTAGTTGAAACTGGGTACCAGACACAAAAAAGATAGTCTTCACAACATGGGGAGGGACAGAGAAGAAAGTGTAGGCTGCTCTGTGCAGTCTACATTCAAAGTGATATAGAAGGGTCAATCTTGCAGTGACTTGGGACAAGTCACATGTGAGTATTGGGGACCTGTTGTCCCTTGGTTATGTAAGGAAGTGAAGATTAAAGAAGAAAGGTGAAGTGCGAACTGCGTGGAGGGAACATAAACTAAGGAAGGGTCAAAGTGGGTAAAGAATCATAAATGAAGGAGCGAAGTAAAGGAAAAGTTATCCGTTGGAAGAGAAGATCAAGGAACACAAATCATCGAAGAATACATATTGTGGTTAACTCAACAAGTAGAATAAGGTACCAACGAGTTCTTTGGAGCACCTCATGTAAATGAAGGAGGAATAGGCTGGCAAACCCCTCAAAATGTGGCTCAAGTGGACCTGAGGTTTTGGGCCTAGGGTTTTGGATCTAGGGTTTTGACACCTAGAATTTGGTCTAAGGTTGTCTAAGAAGTCATGTATTGTATAAATAAAGGTCTAGGAGAGTCGAGAGGGTTGCTTAATTGTTGGTTGCTGCTCATTATTGGTCAATTTTCATTGTTGTTTTGATTATTGTTGTTGAGAGCAATATTGAGTCTGTATTATGGATCTTCGACTGGGTGTGAAGATCAACCCTGCAGATGGGTGCGCAGGGAGAGAAGATAAAGAGAGAAAGATCTGCAGCTAAGTGCGTAGATAGAATTGTATGTTTTCATCTAATAAATCAAGAAACACAGTTCTGTGGAGGTAGCCCAAGGGAGAGGGTGAACCACATATATCTTATTGTCTTTTTGGTTGATGTTGTGTTATTTTTTGTCTAACATATTGTTACTGCATTGTTGGGTTAGATCAGAGATATAAATTCATGAAGCTAAGTATAACATTGTTAAGCATATCTAGGATTCTATTTTGTTGTGTTCTGAGACCATCTTTCATTTCCTTTGGTTGTAGACACCCACATCCTGTAACCCCCTATTACTACTTCGGGTGAGACTGCATCTTCTTCGCAGGTGTTGTCGAAAGGGCTAGTAGTTAGGGTTTGTTGGTGCATTGTAAGAGTTGAACCCTGGGTTTTGCCCTGTGCCAACAAAATCCAAGGTGTCACATGAAAATATTTTTTCCCACTCTAGAGAAATATGAAGGTGATTTTTTGAGCTGCCTATAGTGTTCCTTTAGGAATCAAAGAGAGTGACATGCAAAAAACTAGAATAGATTCCAAGATCGATTTAACTAAGACTAGTCTACTTGCCTTGGAAATCCATCTGTCACTCCAAGATAAGAGTTTTTTTTGTAGTTCTTTTAGAAGACAAATCCAATCCTCTTTCTTGTAGTCATTTTGTTTTAAAACATAACCTAGATACTTCATCCCTTCTTCTAATGTCTTTTATGAAAAGGGAAAAAGTTGTCTAAAAAGTCCCTTTTCTCCTTCTGAAAGTAAAAAAGTAGTGAGGGTGGATTTCTCTTCATTTATGAGCAATCCTAAAGATTTGGAGAAGATATTTATGTTGTTTTTTATGGTCTTGACCTCTAATCTGGATCCCATGGTGAATATAAGTATATCATCCATAAAAAGAAGATGTGTAACTTGAAGAGATGACATGATTTTAATTACGAGAAAGGATCCTGTTTGTTTTTCCACTACAAGTGCCCTGCTTAGGCATTCAACTACTAGGAGAAAAAGCAGAGGGGAGAGTGGGAAACCTTGTCTTAAGCCCCTTTCATATCTAAAAAAAGGTGAGGCGTAACCATTTATGAGCACTGAGAAGGAGACAGTAGTAATGGACCACATAGTCCATCTTATGAAGGGGACTAGAAAGCCTAAATGTTTTAAGAGGAGCCATAGATAGAGCCAACTTACTCTATCGTAGTCTTTGGAGAGATAGATTTTCAGGACAATACTTTTTAATTTTCTGGACTTAATATCGTGTAAATATTCTTGTGCTACTCCTATCTCTTTGTGGATATGTCTTCCTTCCAGAAAACTGAAATGTTCACTCGAAATTTTGTTAGAGAGGATTCTTTTTAATCTTCTTGCTAAGACTTTGAACATAATATTGTAAATGCAATTGCATAGTGAAATTCGTTTGAAATCATCCAAAGAATATGGGTTTTCTTTTTTTGGGATTAATGTTATAAAGGCGGAGTTTAGGCTTAGTGGCATTTGACTTGTTATCCTGATCTCTTCAACTAGCCTTAGAATATTCTGTCCAAAGAGATCAAAGAATCCCAGGAAAAATTCAATGGTCCATCCATATGGTCCTGGGATTTTGTCCTTTTCAAAGCTTCTCATCAGTCCTTTTAACTCTTCTAAATTCACCTCCTCCATTAGCATTATATTATCCTGCTCGTTTGCGAAACTAGGGAAGTATTGTGTCATTCAGATCAGTTCTTCTATGGTACCATTGTTTTCTTCTTTGTAGAGTTCTTGGAAGTAATTTTTCCCTATTCTTGAAAATCCTTCAAATATGTTTGTGGGTTCCATATTGTTCCTTAAGATGCTAAATGGTTTTATAACACTTTCTATATTTTGCATAATATTGAAAAAAAATTGTTCTCATCTCCACTTTTCATCTAGATGGCTCTACTTTTTAATCTCCACATCTCTTCCTTTTCCTTGATTAGTTTGTTTCTCCTTTATTCCATTCTTAATAGATTTATCTTGGCTTGTAACGAATAAAATCCATCCCCTTCATCCTCCGACAAGAGATTTATTTGGTTCTCGACATTTTTGAGTTCCAAGTCCTCCAATAGTTGTTTCTAATAAGCCCAAATCTTTGTTTTTCCTTTGATTGTTTGGAGGTTTTTAACAAAGTGAGCAGCAACCGAGGAATTTATTTCTTGAGAAAAGGGGGATCAATTTTCTCTTACAAGTTTAGTGAAAGAGTTGTCGGTTAATGAAGTCCTGTTGAATTTGAAAGGGCTTGGTCGCTTGTTCGACCTTTTTCTTATTTCTAGAAAATTTGGACAGTGGTCTAAGATTCCTCCATAACTGATCCCTTGCTTCAGTTGTAGAGGATTTTCTAGTAGAGTGTCCTTTATTAGGAAATGATCCAACCTTTTGGCTACACTGGCATCCCCTACTATGTTATTTCTTCAAAGGTCATGTTAGCATCTAGGAAGTCGCCTATGTAGTTCCCGATTGATTTGAAGTGATCAAAGGTCCAGAGATGAAAGGGGAGCACAGGGAGTCTTACCCAAACTGAAATTTTATCCAACCATTTTATACTTGCATAAAAAAATGAACTCTAGGGTTTGAGAAGAAGGGGGGATTTGTTTATGCTCCATGGTTTTCCTAGCTCCCACTTGGAGTGGTCAGACTTTTGGAAGGTAAAACTGTACCAATTCATGTTCATCTCAACAATATCTGGGATATAACCTATATGTTCCTTCCAGGCATTATGCATCCAATCAATGACAGTTTTAACCTAGTGTACCGATATTTCACTTAAAATAGTAACAATGAATTTCCACATTGCTCATTGTCTAGATTTGTTCATTAATCATGTGTGAATCAACGTCACTCACCATCGCACTACTTGCCTTTAAAAAACACAACGTTGGGATTTTCAATGTATTTATTCAAATGGTTCTTCTGTAAAAATAACCAGAACAAAGAGGCTTTCTTCAATTACCACTAGCGGCATGCACAAACAATAATAGATCCCAACATTATAAATGTGCTTTCAATAATTACATGTATGAACAATGTCTCTGCCTTTGACAAACACAGATGCCCAATATGCCAAATCATACGTTCAAAGACCAAAAATAAAATACCCATAACTTCAATAGCTTCACTTCTTTTCGACTATAGATGCCTTTCAATACAATTACCAAATTATATTGTACTTACATGGTATAGTAAAAATTCATCTATAAAATATATGATATGTTTTTTCGGGTTTGTTTTCCATGAATTTCACACCTCTTGCTGGAAAATGATTTACAAAGTCGATCATCACTTTATAAATTCAATACTATGTTGTAATGATGTTTTCAAACTATGGATACAAAATAATTTCCAAAGTCAATCACCATGTTGTATTGAATATTTTGACATTCAATAGATATTTTGTTGTTGGATGGCTTACTCCTGTTGTGCAGACAAAGATAAATTACCTCCATAATTTCAACCATGCTATAAATTAATTTTCGAAATCAATCACCTGATTGCATTGAATATTTAGGCATTGAATAGAAATATTCTCGCATGACTTATTTATGTGGTGCCAACATAGAGGAATCACCCCCAAAATTTGGGCAAACTTGATCGAGAGTAGTTCAATTGATCTGGATTATTTTTGGCATGAAATGAGAGTGGAGATATAATAAAGAAATGCATAGAGATATCACGAATATCCAATAATATAACAAAAATGTATCGGAGATGCAACCGTAAACACAAATATACAGTAATACATGATTTATATTAATGAAATAAATGTACAGAGACTGTAAAAATACAGAGTGAAAGACTCGCTAGAATGGTGGCAGCTTATCTCTAAGAAGAGATGTGACGGCTACTCCCATTCGCAAGAAGATGATTACAATGAGCCTCTGAAGGCCTTTTTAAAATAAACAGGAATTCCAAAAACCATATACATCCAAAAACCTAACCCTAGGAGATGAAGCACCAAAAGTCATGTGGGCCCCGTTTGGGTAAGTTAGTACATCAACTTCTCGGGGTCATAAATTTTGCATACGATCTCCATTTTAGGTGCATGATAGCCCATTGGAAAGGTATCGTCGAGGAGATTCATTTTGGGGGATAATTCATGCCTTTGTATATGATTGAGAAGCTCTATCCCAAAAAAACCTTCATTTAGGCCCTTAGAATGACCCCAGAAGTTAAAAACTGCTAAAAATAGTAAATTGTCAAAATTACCAGAAAATTGTTTTGAGCCAATTGGAAAAGGTGGGTGGCCATAGATATCCACCTAGATCATCATCGACCTTAACCCTATGCATGTTTTCATTTTTTTTTGTTGATCAATATGTGGTTCCCATTATTCCACATACTTGGGGCATGAATCTCACATTTCTTATTACTTTTACTACAACGCTGGTGTGATACCATGTTTATTTGTATGTATGAATTAATATTTTTTATTCGATATATTATTATAATGATGATTTTTTCATATATATAGAACATATGGTGACCATCCATGAAAGGATGTGTCCCTTGGATAATTATTAATCTAAGAGAATATCTTCCCGATGTTGTCCAAACATCAACATTACTCACATATATTTTGAACATGCTTACAGGAACATGAATACAAAGAAAAACAAATTATTAAAATATGGATTGGCATTGGAAAAATAAGTCTAAAAAATATCAAAAACTTAAATATATGTTTTTTCAAGACTATCAAGTTATGATGAAATATTTTGAATGGGCACTGTAATAGCATGTTTTTGTTTCATATTTCTAGTCATGATTATATATAATAACAAATTAATTTTAAAAGGTGAAAAACCATTATTGAAATACTAAATATAAAGTATTTTACCTTATCATTACTTCTAGTGCTTAAAATAATAAATATCACATTAGTTAAAATAATAATGAAATCACTTTAAATTATTTATTGGATTATATATAACAATAATATTTTTTCCATGAACACCTTTGGGGAAAACCCTCTACTTGATTAGAGGTGGGAACATCCCTCAGAGTACTATTCCTCCCTGATTATAGGGGCCTAACCCAGTGAGGACATCTAGTGAGGCCCAAGAATCTCAGGAATATAGCTTACTCTAGACTTGTCCATTATTAATATTATGGTAACCGCGGGAGGTATTTACCTCCACGTGTAAACCTGGCGAGAATTGAATATTCTGGGAAGCAAGAAGAAACCCTAATGAGTTGGCTAATAACCCTAGAAGACAAGTCTACTCAAGAGGATAATTGGTATTAGGTTATTAGCCTACAAGAGAAGAAGTCAGCCAAAAGAAATATTATATACTAAGTAAATAGAAACCTAAAATGAAAATTTGGCCCAGGTTGTTACAGGTCAAAACTACTCACTTCGATAGTGTCACAAGTGTCGTCATTACAAGTGTCGCAAGTGTCGTATTTTGCTCACAAGTGTCGCAAGTGTCAGGGAAGCATACTGCCATGATGCCTATGTCATGCCTATTACGACATGAGAAGGACACTTGAAACACCTCAAACATTTGATTTGGAAGAAGAGAAATGAGTAAGAATTCTCATGAACCTTTTTCCATCTGAAAACACTCAAAAACTAAGCTTTTGAAGGAGAGCACTCCCCTATACCTCTTCTGGGAGCGCTGACACTCCCCCTTACACTATCTGGGAGCATTATAAATCTCCTTTGGCCCTTTTGAGGGAGCATTGGTGTCTTTAGGAGTGATAGCACCCCCCTTAAGCCTATTGGGGAGAGTTGTAGCACTCGGATGGCCCTTTTGAGGGAGCGCTACCTATTCATGGCAGTAGTTGAGTTGTTGAGATGAATGGGGGAAGGATCCTTTCATTCATGGAAGGCAGTTGGATTCGAATCCCTAGTCCAGCCATAATATTAGGGAAAATCCTCAACTGAAGGAGGAAAATCCTCAATTTCCCCAAGGATATCTCAAGTGGTTAAAGCCTCTCCAAGGCTATATAAGCAAGCTTTCTAATGGTGAAAGGAAGACTGGAAAAGGAGAATCACACCAAACTTATGATCTTATAAGTGGTGCTAGAACAAAAATATTTTGGAAGCAAGAGACCTATGATCTCATAGGGAGAAATCGATGAAGCTATCATCATTTGGATTGTAGATCTTTTGAGCAAGGGGTAGACAAGGAGGACTTGGCAGAGCTGTTGCAATCCATCCATGGCTATAAGCAATATTTTGTCCTCATTAATATAATTTTCTTGGCTTGTTTCTTTCTAATTCGTGTTCAATCTCACATGAATTTGTCTCTTTAGTAGATAGACCTATTTCGGACTAATTTTGATAGAGTAGGAAGTAGTCATACTTTGTTTGTTTACAGGGCTTATCGAGGAGCAAAAGATTGGAGCTCAACTCAAAGCATGCAGGGACAAACACCGATAAAAGGTACTTTTTTTCTCCTTCCTTCTCACACACTAGTCCAACTAGATCTAAAAGGAAGTCAATGACCATGATAAACACTTTTTTTCTTAGAGTTAAGAGACTAGCTCTTTGAGAAGATCTACCTGTCCATCGGGAGATTTTCCTTCAACAGAATCTGGTGACTCCACTGGGGAGGAATCAAAACTTTCTTAGTTTTGTTTTTACTCATAGGCCTTGTCTTCCATTTTGTTTTCTTAGACCTTGTTCGCCCCTTTATATCTGATTTCATTTGCTAATTGACTCTTCACCCCATCACACTCAGCTTGATTGCAAAAATTCCATTGAAATTTTGGGTCTTTTGGACTTTTTTCTGAGCTTTAGGACTCTATTGCTCCCCTTCCTTGTAAGCAGAGCACCAACGCTCCCTTAAGCTACTAGACAGAGCTTTATAATGCTCTGGTGGCCCTTATACCAGAGAGCCAACCCTTTTGCCCAAAATCTCTTCAAAATTTCCATTTTTTGGAGGTCCAGACCCTGTTTCTTCACTTGCTGAGCTGCTTTGTGATTAAATGATGCTTCCTCTGACCTTTGACATGCTTCCTCCTGAGAAGTAAACACCTTGTTGTTTAGATTTTATTCCCTTCTTCTTTCTTTTTGAGTTTTTTCTGTTGAGATCTTGAAATCGATCCACTGCTTTTTTCCTCTCCTATCCGACTGAGCGGGAACTCTAGTGAAGGACATCTGAATTCTGTAACTCTTCTCATTTGGTTCTTTGAGGTCATATGATCCAATATTTTTCTCCTTCCTTTTGCGTTTTTGGTTTTCTTTCTCTTGTTTGATCGCAAAAAAAAGGGTGTGTTGTTTGTGCGAAATCATCTGCATATTCTTGTCTGAATCTCCTTGATCTGAAAGGGTAGTTGGCAGGACAAGTTTTTCATTGAATTGATCATCATTCAAATGAAAATGAAAAAAGTGCATCTTAATGATTAGTTTGCATATTAGTTTGCATTTATGAAACGTTGTAGCATTGCATTGGATTCGATTGAGAACCAATTGTTTGAGGGCATTCCTTATCAAGTGTTTGATAGTGAAAATGACTCTTCCTCTTTCCCTTTAATAGGTATTCATTGAAAAGAAAGGATTGCTTATCATATTTAATGCATATTTTTGGGAATTAAGTCATCATTCCATCAGTTTCACTTTCGTACACCCTATGAGTAAACAACAACCATTAAAATCAATGCTTAACTAAAATTTATCAGACTTTTTACATCTTTGTTAGCAAACCTACATTAGTTTAAGGTGTAGGGCTTTGAAATAGGTTGAAAGGATAAATTTCCAAATCTATCAAACAACCCTAGTATATTTCGGTAGGGAGAGTCAAATCCAATTGTCGTATTGGCTTGTTGGGATCCCCCTCCCACACAGGGGTTATGCACGAGGTCACATTTGGGTGAGTTATGAAGATTATCCCTCCATGGTTCAACTATTTGCAGTGATCGAATCGTATATTGGGGGTCACTGGAAGGTATACCCACGATTATGTGTGGGAGCCTTTCGGGTTGATTTCGAACTTGTTATCCTGCCCATACGTTCCAACTAGACTATCGAATGTACCCACCCAGGGGCTGACTATGATTTGGTGACCTTAGTAGCCACAATATTTAGGGTATCACACAAAGTGACAGTGAAGGGAAGTCTCACTATACCTAGAACAGACATTCGTCAAACTCACTCGGGCTCGTTGGAGCGTAAATCCACAATTACCGCGTGGAAGCTTGTACCAAGGTGTAAGTCTGTTAAGCAGGTCGCCAATGTAACTGATCCACCTGCTCTATCCCCACCCCTTCCTATTTTGATCTCGTGACGTTGGATTTCATCACCAACTAGTGGTCTCATCATAGGAAGGTTTGTTTGATTGATTGCTTCTTAGATTCATAGCGTGTGTTATTTGTTTTACTTAGTGGACCTTAGGTCGAGTCAGTGTTAATGGCATCGAATCCTAGGAGTACCAATGGAGGAACCCATTCTCCTAGGGAACCTTATACCTTTCCTCCATTTGGAAACTTTGGTCCTCCATATGTTGCCACACTGAGTCTTCCAGGACTCACTATTGGATTACCAGTTTGGTTGTTCCCCACTCCGATGATCTTGAATCCTACCAATGTTTCAGTTGCACCTAATACTTTGGATGTCAATACACCACCCACACATCAACCTCATGTCTATTTTTTGCATTCTTCATCCATCAAGTATCCTTCCATTTATCCTTCTTTGTCTAGTGAAAGCTCTAAATCAAGTAACCAGGTTGATCAGAAGAAGAAGAAGAACCCGAAAAGGACCAAGGTCCTAACAACATCAGATGTTGGCTATAATAAACTAGTTACTGTTAAGAGTACTGGGAGTGTTGATGAGGTCAACAAGATTAAAATGAAGAATCCAAAACCCAAATTCCCTTGCAGCCTTTGTAAGGGTGACCACTTTCTGTTGGATTTCCCTGGTCTTACCTAGGTATTAGAAATGTGGTCCTCCATGTCATCGGTCTCTCTCAGTCATGTCGATGATACCCCGTCAACTAGTGATGTTCAGGTTGGTAAGAAGAAGAAAAATTTCAAGTTCCCTTGCATGTTATGTAAAGGTGATCATTACTCTCACCTTTGTCCTCGTATGGATGAGGATTCTTCTCTTTTGGAAAAACTTCAACTTCCAAAAGGTTATCGTAAGATTTCCCTCGACCCATCGTTGGTTGATGGACTGGTCAATCCAGTTCCATCCCCAGTCAGTTTGGTTGATCAGGTGGTTAATCTAGTTTCCTCCTCGATTGAACCACGAACCCAAGTAGTTGATCCAGTTTTGTCATTGATTAGCCCCGCTCTTCATCAAAAGAGTGACACCAAAGTGGTCGATCCAGTCTCACCGTCGATCGATCCCATTCGTCCATTGAGGAATGCTAAAGTGACTGATCCAGTTTCATCATCGATCAGTCCCACTCTTCCTCTGAAGAGTGCCAAACTGGTCAATCCAGTTTCACCGTCGATCGATCCCATTCCTCCATTGAGGAATGCTAAAGTGACTGATCCAGTTTCTTCCTCACTCAGTCCCACTCTTCCTCTGAAGAGTGCCAAAGTGGTCGATCCATTTTCACCATTGATCGATCCCATTCCTCCATTAAGGAATGCTAAAGTGACTGATCCAGTCTCTTCCTCGGTCAGTCCCACTCTTCCTTTGAAGAGTGCCAAAGTTGTCGATCCAGTTTCTCCATCGGTCGATCCCATTCCTCCATTGATGAATGTCAAAGTGACTGATCCAGTCTCTTCTTCGGTCAGTCCCACTCTTCCTCTGAAGGGTGCTAAAGTGGTCTATCCAAGCCCACCATTGGTTGATCTGATCCAATCATCAGTCGATCTTACTCTCCTTCTAGAGAGTAAACCTGATACTACCCATGTTTTTCTCATTAATACAGACTCTATCGTACTGGGGGGCATTCCTCATTCTCCTGTGAAACCCCCTCCAAGTAATGAGGCCATCCTTTTTGATTGGGGTGTGCGAACTAGACCTCGTCTTCCCTCCCACATTCCTTTCCAGATTACAATACAGGTTCATGGTCAGGACATTCCTCAAACGTTGATAGATGAAGGTGTGTCCATTAGTATTTTGTCTTTTGTTGCTTGGTACGCTTTGGGTTGTTTGCAGCTTGCACCGGTTACATAGAATCTGTTAGCTTTTAATAGAAGAACTAGTCAACCTCTAGGGATCCTTCCTTAGTTTCCTGTAAATTTGGGAGGGAAAACTGTCTTTATCGATGTCATGGTAGTCCGAGACCCCTTGGATTTCTCTTTACTCCTTGGGCGGGATTATGCCTATGCTATGAAATCTCTTGTATCCACCCTTTTCCGTGTGATATATTTCCCTCACGATGGAAGAATTGTGACTATTGATCAACTTTCATTCATCATCCCTGACTGGGTTACCTCCCTAAGTGGTTCTTATATGCAGACAGTATCGCCCCCGCTGCATGTCAATTATGTGGCATTGTATCCCATGACCTCAACTTCTGACAATTTGGATCCGGTAGTGCACATGGTGATTTCTTCGGTAGGATTATTGGAGCCTGATATCCTTATTCCTATCGTGGCCCTCGACATGTGTTCCTTCTTGAGTGATTATCTTCCTTCTAGCAAAGATCTCCTGGAGACCATGACCACATTTTATCCTTTGACAAGGTACCCTTCCAGAGCATTATCCTCTTGGAAGCCATGATCTAGACAAAACCATGAGCATAGTTTCTCTTCTTTGTGGCAAGCTTGTTAAAAAATGAAATAGAGGCCTTCAGCATAGTTCTTCTCCTATGTCAAGCTCGTTAAAAAATAAAATAGCCACCTCTCTTGAACCTTCTTTTCATCCACCCTTCTCCCTTTTCTCATTTACGAGAGAAATTGGTGACGACCTCAGAATCAGTGAATGAATCGAAGCTTGGAGGGCATGTCTCCATCCTTTGATGATCATTCTGGAGTTAAGCCACTAGCTTTCAAGCTGGGGGCATACCGAGCTTAGTATTTGTTCTTTCTTATGCTCGTAAATACATGAGAATGCATCCAGGTAGACTTTTATATCTTTTTCGGACCTGTATGGATACACGAAAAAGGAACCCCTTGGAGTCTCCTTTAAGCTCTTTTCAGACTCTCTAAACATGAAAATATTACCGAGTGATCTTGCTTTCTTTCCCACTCGTTAAACGATTTGAAAGGGTGTCTTTCGAGTGATCTTTTATCTCTTTTTTGGCCTCGCGAGACTAACATTACGAAAAAGGACAACACTGGAGTCATCTTTAAGTCCATTTCAGATTCTCTAAACATGAAAAGATTACTGAGCGACCTTGTTCTCTTCACACTCATTAAAGTATTTGAATAAAACATCTGTCGAGTGATAGTTTATCTCTTTTTCAGTCTCGTCAGATTACTTTACGAAAAAGGAACTGAGAGAGTTCTCTTTTAAGTGTTTTTCCAGACTCTATAATCATGAAAAACCTTCGAGTTTTCTTTCTTTGGACTCGCTAAACAAAACATCAACAGGCCCATATGGGATCAAACCCTTACCTCTTCCAGTTCATTAAACAAAGGAAGAGGAACTTACCGAAGGTGAGTTTTATCGAGCATGTGTTATCCTCCTCGAGCTTGTTAAATTAAAAAGAGGTACTCGTCTATATGCATGGGGGGGAAAATTGAAAGAAGAAAGCCAAACAGTTTTTTGAGAACATTACCAAGTAACTCTTAGAGTCGCTTTTGAACATGGCACTTTGCCTTTTGCATGCATTTTAATCCGCTGAACCTCTGCACTTAGCCAATCCTTTGAGTTTCTTTTACTCCTCTGGGTCACCTGACATAAGTCACAGCATCCACTGCATCATCAAGTTTTGGTCTATGTCATGTTTCTGCTCTCATGCCTCGGTGTTCAAGGGAAGTATCTGCCTCGAGAGTCAGCCATCACAAATATCTTGTCTCAAAACCCATGTCAGTCCATGTTCATTTGATCTACCAATTACATCTTTGTGTTTGTTTCGTGTCGTTGATGGGGGATACATCAAGGCCCTCCTTCGATGAGCCTATTCCTATTGACTTCAACACATTATCCAGGAATTAGACTTAGAAACCAGTTAGTACTTTGGGACCTGCATACCTCAATGGCAGGCCTCCTCACATCCAACAACAGGTTTTCATAACTGATCTCTGATCGAATGATTCCACGGATGTTCGACTCCATCTCATCCATTCACATTCATTGGAATGTACTAGGGTACCTTGGGAATCATTGACATTAATGGTGATCTCCCTTGTGCTTGTTAACAGTTTACATCATTAACCGGTAATCAAGTGGTTTCTGCCATGTTTGACATCAGGACATCTATTCACATGGTCAGATTCGTACTACATCGGGATCGGTAAGAAGACCCTGGGTTGAGTGATCACTTTGATATATGCTTTGCCCAGGTTGCGAAGGAGTTCCTCTTGAACAATGACACATATATTGTTACATAGATCCACTTTGTATTGGTTGTGGCTATGTCTTGTCATCTCATAGATCCACTGTGTATTCTTCATGGCTACGATCAGTTCATGTCATAAGAGTACAGATCCACAATGTATTTTCAGTGGCTATACCTTTTTATCAATACAATTATGGATCCGCAGTGTATTTTATGGCGGCCATATATTACAAGTCTTGATCACCCAAGCATAGGTATGCCTGCCTTGGGTTTGAAACATGTCATAATATTTTTTAGATGTTTGTGTGCAGCTTCTATTAGGTTCTCTGCATCTATACCCTTGCTTGAAAGTCTACAAAGCATTTCAGTTATCAGTTCATATCTTCTAACTTCATACTTTGGGGGGGAATTTGTTACACGTCAAAATTACTCACTTTGATAGTGTCGCAAGTGTTGTCATTACAAGTGTTGCATTTTTCTCACAAGTGTTGTAAGTGCCAGGGAAGCATACTGCCATGATGCCTATGTCATGCCTATAACAACATGAGAAGGACACTTGAAACACCTCAAACATTTGATTTGGAAGAAGAGAAATGGGTTAGCAGTCTCATGAACCTTTTCCCATCTGAAAACACTCAAAAAATAAGCTTTTTAAGGAGAGCGCTCCCCTATACCTCTTATGGGAGCACTAGCGCTCCCCCTTACACTGTCTGGGAGCATTATAAATCTCCTTTGGCCCTTTTGAGAGAGCGTTGGTGTCTTTAGGAGCATTGGAGCCCCCCTTAAGCCTACTAGGGAGCGTTGTAGCACTCTGATGGCCCTTTTGAGGGAGCACTACCTATTCTGGGAGCAGTTGAGTTGTTGAGATGAATGGGGGAAGGATCCCTTCATTCTTGGAAGGCAGTTGGATTCGAATCCCTAGTCCAGCCATAATCTTAGGGCATATCCTCAACTGAAGGAGGAAAATCCTCAACTTCCCCAAGGATATCTCAAGTGGTTAAATCCTGTCCAAGGCTATATAAGAAATCTTTCTAATGGTGAAAGGAAGACTGGAAAAGGAGAATCACACCAAACTTATAATCTTATAAGTGGTGTTGGAACAGAAATATTTTGGAAGCAAGAGACCTATGATCTCATAGGGAGCAATCGGTGAAGCTATCATCATTTGGATCGCAGATCTTTTAAGCAAGGGGTAGACAAGGAGGACTTGGCAAAGCTGCTGCAATCCATCCATGGCTGTAAGCAATGTTTTTTCCTCATTAATATAATTTTCTTGGCCTGTTTCTTTCTAATTCATGTTCAATCTCACATGAATTTGTCTCTTTAGTAGATAGACCTATTTGAGACTAATTTTGATAGAGTAGGAAGTAGTCGTACTTTGTTTGTTTAAAGGTCTTATCGAGGCGCGAAAGATTGGAGCTCAACTCGAAGCATGCAGGGAAAAACACCGGTAAAAGGTACTTCTTTTCTCCTTCCTTCTCACACACTAGTCCACCTAGATCTAAAAGGAAGTCAGTGACCATGATAAGAACTTTTTGTCTTAGAGTTAAGAGTCTAGCTCTTTGAGGAGATCTACCTGTCTGCAGGGAGATTTTCCTTCAACACAGGTAGTTAGCCAGAATTAGTATAAATACAAGAGGCCAAAATTCATTCTGGCAAGCATTCTCAGAATTGTAGAGTAGCACTTGTGTGCACTACAATTGCCTTGTTTGTGCGCAAGTTTGAAGGAGAGCTATCGTTGCAGCTGTTGCAGCTAGCAGATTATGTTTTGGCTTAGACTATCTCTTGGTTATGATTTGGACTATCTGATCAGCCCTTGTTTGGTGCGCTATCCTTGGGGAAAGGTGAGATACCCTTTGTTTGGTTATCTATCCTAGGGTTTGCTTCCAGAGTGATTCTCTATCAAGGTTAAGGTGCTCGTAGGGTGGCTTCGACCTATGGTTGGGTGACAATAATGATATTTTCGATGGTAAAATGAGCACATCCATTATATTCTAACAGGTTATGGGCCCACACCTCCTTCATTTAATCTAACCACTAGAAGGGAGAATATCCATAAGGATATTAATCTCGTTGAAGAACTGTCGATAGGGTTTCTAGCAGGAGCAGTGACCAAAGCACTATTGCTAGGGTTACTAGCAGGTGCAGTTGCAAAAAACCTAATCCTCTTGTTGAGGCACCTTAAGTGAAGGGATTGACCTAATTTATGGATAGACCAGTGCGCCCTAGCCTAGTGCATCTCCTGGTACTCTCAGCAAGCCAATATGTCAAGTTTGAGTTTGACGTACTTGGAATACCTTGGAAGACATGTGGATATCACCGATGTCCATCTACCTATGTTGGGGTTTTGTGTCTACATGTGGGAACATGTACATGTTCGATCAAAAACAAATGATGAAATTTGATAATCAGAAAAACCTTTGGATGTTTGTGGCTACTCCTTCACTAGGTCCTTCCTTTATGTTGTATCTTGCATTGTGGGGCGACTAGATTTTTGTGACTGGTGTTGATAATGAAGGTCATATGATCTCTTATTTGTTTCAACTGTCAACTGGGAAGTGGATTGCAATTGAATTCGACGAAGACTTTGCTGGATTTTTTAATATACGGGCTGCAACCTTGGAGATATGAATATTAGCTCCTCTCCTCTTCAAAATGGTTTATTTTCAGAATAGTTTACTTATTCTGGGTGGATAATTACCACTCTTTACTAAATGGTAACATTGGGTTTTGTAGACGATTTTTTTGATCGAGTGGTCCATAAATCGTTGCACTTTCCCTGGTATTGAGTTTTTCATCTTTGTGAGATCTTTGGCCCACAATGAATCTTGCTTGGCATGCAAATCGACTACGTTGCTCAAGTCAACAAAGTTTTCAGGGGTGCTGAACTTGGGGAGTCTTATATCCTTCATTGCTTTGTTGATTTTGCTCCAATGTTTCTCGCATCTGGCCCACTACTCTAGAATTTCTTAGTGTGACTCCTGAGACATCTTAGCCCAATATTCAGTTGATCACTTCATGTGATTAAGACTACTTTTTCCTACCGTCTGAATGCCACGTTCTTTTTTGTCTCGGCCCTACTGGACTGAATCAATATACTCGAGTCTTTATAATGCTTGTTGTTCTTGGTGGCTATCTTGATGACATGCACCGGCTTTGGAGAAAATTCCAATTACCTTGCAACCACTAGAGAGGAACCTTCTCCTGCCTCTAGTTCTTGTATCTTTGGTGCTCTTGTATATTTCCTGGTGGTGGGTTTCTTTAGAGGAATTATTCCTCCAACCGAAAACAATCCTTTAGGCATGTGTACAGAGAAGCGTTGGATGAAAACATATGAAATGAAGCGTAAAAAACCATAAGCCAGTACATACCTGTAATGCTTGCTAAAATTGTCGTTTAATACCTACAAGACCTTGGACACTTTCTTTGGATCGCTCATCTTGCTCCTCTGGGTGCTCTAAACTTCTTTGCACACAGAATAAACTCGTACACAATGACTCAAAAGAATATAATGGGAGAGATTCTACTAGTCATATCAAGCAGATAATACGAGTAATGGATGCAATTCAAAACAACCTACTGTTGAATCTCTCCAAATAAATTCTACGTTGGTTGGAGGTAGAGGCACAGAGGGAGATGCATTGTATAGGTAGGCTTAAATAGTCCTTTTGATTTACTCATGAATTAGCAACTAGTGCGCGATCCTGGAATTAATTAACCTTTTAAATGTGTTGTATCTAGCGTATCTTAGAGCTAAAACGCCCCATCACATCGCATTTCTCAGTGGAAAGGTCGAGAATCAACTACTATCCTTGTGTATGTTTTCATTGGTACCCTCCTGAGAAAACTTTCAACGTCGACGGGTTTCGATGCACGATGTCGATGTGGGAGAACTAGTTCAAGTTTCCATGTGGATCTCAAGAGATAGTAATGACCCCATGGAAAAAATCGATTATAAGTCTAGTCGCTTATGAAACAACAAGTAGCAACTGAGGATAGGTAGTTTGACCATACATGTTAGTCGGGTCAGGTTTTTAAACAGGACACTTGTGCATTAAAACAAGCCTGGGATTTTTGACATCGATGGTTATTGAGAATCAACGATTGGGGATAGTTCAAGTGCATAGTTTCTTCGCGGGTTATCATCTTCATAAAATCCTGACGCCAAAAACATTTCAGAGGTCGGTGATCGACGATATCATTCCCTTACTCGTGCAACACTTATTCTCTTTGTTTATTCTACCGACGAGGATGGTTCATCGATGATATTATTTCTTTGAAATATCTCGCATAATAGACTACTATCTTCCGATGCTTATGAATATTGGGGATCAGCTACTTTGGTTTCTCGAGCATTTTCCATCACCTATAATCCTTCTCGATGTCAAACTTCTCAAGCACATTGGGGAAGATTTTCGACTATGGATTCCTCAAGTAAATGTTAGTCCCTTTTAAAGTTATGATGATTCTCACATGCTCAGGTAGACTTTAAAAGAGTTAACATGAGAATACAAAATGATAAACAAAGGAAACAATTTTCATACTGAAGTGGAAATTAGACATTGCAAGAGATCAAGTGGTACCCAAAAAATAAAATTTGGCACAGGATGTTTTTAGGGTGTGTTGAGTGCTCAACAGTCTACTCATTCATAGATGAATTTTCAAGTTATCACCAGATCATAATTGCTAAGGAAGATCTACATAAGACCACATTTTCAACATAATGGGGTTCTTTTCAGTACATTGTGATTCCTTTTGGCTTGAAGAATGTACCAACCATCTTTTTTAGGGTGGTGGTTGAAGCATTTAAGGACTTTTAACACAAGTTATTGGAGGCATACTTTGATGATTGGATTGTTTTTAGCCTACTGAAGGATCATATTGAATGCTTGAGATTAATGTTAGACAAGTGTAGGCAATTTCAGATTGCCCTAAATTTGAAAAAGTGTATTTTATTTTCACCCTTTCGAGTGTTTCTAGGGCATATTGTGGGTAAGTAGGGATTGTTGGTAGATCCTTCCAAGATCGCTACCATTGTCAATGTACCTCCTCCTACTTCAGTTAGACAGTTGTGCATTGTATTAGGACATACTGGGTACTACAAAAATTTTATTAAGGGTTATGCACAGATAACAACACCTATGGAGAAGCTATTATAGAAAGATAGTAAGTTCCAATGGACAAAAGAATGCCACCAGAGCTTCGACACACTAAAACAAAAAATGGTAATTGCACCTATCTTGGTCTTTCCATATTGGATTAAGGAGTTATATGTTCATGTCAATGCTTCATCCATTGCGTTAGGAGAAGTCTTAGCACAACCATGAGCAGGAGACATTGGCCACCCCATATCCCTTGCTAGCAGGAAATGTTCTACAGCTAAAAGGAAATATACTATGACTGAAAGAGAAATCTTGGCTATGGTATATACACTGCGGAAGCTTAAACATTATTTGTTGGGAGGGATTTTAATATGTTCATTGATAATTTTGCATTGAAGTACTTAGTCAACAAGCCAGTGTTGGGGGGAAGAATATGCAGATGGATACTACTATTTTAGGAGTATGATTTTGAGATTGTGGTGAAGACAGGAAGAATGAATAAAGGACTTGATCACTTATCCAGGTTAGAACATGGTGAGAAACCTACTAGTATGGAGGATACACTACCAGATGCACATTTGTTGGCCATCAGAAAAGTCGATGATCAAGTCGTCGAGATAGTTTAGTTCATGTCCACGGGAATGGAACCTTGTGAATATATAGTTATTCAAAAGAAACAGATGGTATTCCATGCTTCTGAATTTAAACTTATAGATGGAAAATTATATAAGATGAGACCAGAAGAGATCTTGAGGAGATGTGTTATGGAGGCAGACAGGACATTGACTCCTACAAAATCACAAGAAGGCATCACAAGAGGACACTACATAGGGAAAAGAACAATGCAGAAGGTTCTCAGAGATGGCCTCTGGTGGCCTGCTTTATAGAAATATGCTAAGGAATACTACAGAGCCTATGATGTATGTCAAAGAGTAGGAAATCCTTCAAGAAGGGATGATATGCCTTTGGCACCGCAACTAACATTAAAAGTATTTGAGAAATGAGATATTGACTTCGTGGGACCTATTAACCGACCCGGAAAGCGCATAGGAGCTCGGTACATTATCACTACTACAAAGTATTTGACTAGATGGGACGAAGGAAGAGCAGTTACTGATTGTAGTTCAGCCACAACTGCACAATTCATCTTTGAGGATATTATAACTAGATTCAGATGCCCAAAGATTCTTATGAGTGATCAAGGTACACATTTCATCAACAAAAATATTGAATCCTTCACTCATGAATTTGAATTTCACCATTAGAAGAGCACTCCATAGCACCCACAAGAGAATGGTACAATTGAAGCTTTCAGTAAGATCTTGGAGACAACAATGACTAAGATTTGTAGTGTTAACAAACATGATTGGGATCTGATAATTCTAGCAGTGTTATGGGCTTATAGAACTACTTGCAAAAATTTAACTACACAGAATCCCTTTAAACTGGTTTATGGCTTGGAAGCAGTGGTAACCATGGAATATTTGGTTCCTAGTTTAATAATTGCAACATTTACAGGTATGCATGACACAGGCGTTGTTCAAGACAGACTTGTGCAGTTGCTAGAAGTGGAGGAAGACAATTTTATTGTGAGATTTCATCAGCAGGTACAAAAAGAGAGAGAGAAGGCTTACCATGACAGACACATCAAGAAGAAAGCAATTAAGAAAGGATATTTTGTACTGTTATATGACAGCAAGTTCATGAAGAATCTAGGGAAGTTTAGGACACATTAGCTTGGACCATTTGAGGTTTCCTATGTTACAGAAGGAGGAGTTTTACATTTGAAGACCCTTAATGGAGAATGGAAAGAAGGCTTGGTAAATGGGAGTCGGTTGAAGCTATATTGTGACAACCAGTTGCCTCGCAACTCTTAGTAAAAGAAAAGGAAGAAGGGTATAAGTACCAGGTGCAGTTGAAACTAGGTATTGGACACAAAAACGATAATCTGCACAAGATGACGAGGGACAAAGAAGAAATCATAGGCTCTTTTGTGTAGTCAACAATCGGAGTGATATAGAAGGGTCAATCTTGTAGTGACTGGAGACGAGTCACATGTGAGTGTTCGGGGATTTTTTTCCCTTGGTTATGTAAGGAAGTGAATATTGAGGAAGAAAGGTGAATTGCAAACTGCATGGAAGACACATAAACCGAGGAAGGGTCGAAGTGGGTAAAGAAGCAGAAACAAAGGAGCAAAGTAAAGGAAAAGCTATCCGTTGAAAGTGAAGATCAAGGAGGACAAATCATCGAAGAAGATAGATCATGGACAACTCAGCAAGTGGAAGAAGACACCAACGCATTCTTTGCATCACCTTGGGGAAAAGAAGGAGGAATAGGCTGGCTAACCCCTTAAAATGTGGGTCAAGTGGACCTAGGGTTTTGGGCCTAGGGTTTTGGATATAGGGTTTTGACACCTAGACTTTGGTCTAAGGTTTTCTAAGAAGTCATGTAATGTATAAATAAAGGTCTAGGAGAGTCAAGAGGGTTGCTCAATTAATGGTTGTTTTTCATTATTGGTCAATGTTCATTGTTGTGATTACTGTTGTTGAGAGAAATATTGAGTCTATATTCTAGATCTTCAACTGGGTGTGAAGATCAACCCTGCAGCTAGGTGCGCGGGGAGGTAAGAGAAAGAGAGAAAGAGAGAAAGATATGCAACTAAGTGTGCAGATAGAACTATATGTTTTCATCTAATAAATCAAGAAACACAGTTTTGTTGATGTATCCTAAGGGAGAGGGTGAACAATGTATATCTTATTGTCTTTGTGGTTGATGCTGTGTTATTTGTCATATGACATATTGTTATTACATTGTTGGGTTAGATCAGAGATATCACTTCATGAATCTAAGTATAATGTTGTTAAGCATATCTAGGATTTTATTGTGTTGTGTTCTGAGACCATATTGCATTTCCTCTGGTTGTAGACACCTGCGTCCTGCAACCCCCTATTGCTACTTCGGGTGTGACTGCATCTGCTTCACAGGTGTTTCCAAAAGGGCCAGTAGTTAGGGTTTGTTGGTGCACTGTAAGAGTTGAACCCTAGGTCTACCCCTGGGCTAACAGAACCCAAGGTGTCACATGAGAATATTTCTTCCCACTCCAAAGAAATCCAAAGGTGATTTTCTGAGCTATCTCTAGTGTTCCTTTAGGAATCCAAGAGAGTGACATACAAAAAACTAGAATAGCTTCCAAGATCGATTTAACTAATAATAGTCTACATGCCCTGGAAATCCATCTGTCACTCCAAGATAAGAATTTTTTTTCTAGTTTTTTTAGAAGCCAAGATCAATCCTATTTCTTGTAGTTATTTGTTTTTAAAACAAAACCCAGATACTTCAGCCCTTCTTCTAATGTATTTTATGAAAAGGGAAAAAGTTGTCTAAAAAGTCCCTTTTCTCCATCTGAAAGTAAAAACGTAGTGAGGGTGGATTTCTCTTTGTTTATGAGCATTCTTGTAGATTTAGAGAAGAGATTTATGATGTTTTTTAGGGTCCAAGCCTCTGATTTGGATCCTGCGGTGAAGATAAGTATATCATCCACAAAAAGAAAATGTGTAACTTGAAGAGATGGCATGATTTTAATTACGGGAAAGGATCCTGTTTGGTTTTCCACTGCAAGTGCCCTACTTAGGCCTTGAGCTACTAGGAGAAAAAGTAGAGGGGAGAGTGGGAAACCTTGTCTTAAGACCCTCTCAATTCTAAAAAAATTTGAGACATAACCATTTATGAGCACTGAGCAGGAGACAGTAGTAATGGAGCACATAATCCATCTGATGAAGGGGAGTGGAAAGCCTAAATGTTTTAAGAGGAGTTGTAGATAAAGCCAACTTACTCTGTCATAGTCTTTGGAGAGATTGATTTTCAAGACAACACCTTTTCATTTTCTAGACTTAATGTTGTGTAAATCTTCTTATGCCACCCCTATCGCTTTGTGGATTTGTCTTCCTTCCAAAAATCTGAAATGTTCACTCAAAATTTTGTTAGAGAGGATTCTTTTTAATCTTCTTACTAAGACTTTGAACACGATCTTGTAAATGCATTTGCATAGTGAAAATGGTTTGAAATCATCCAAACAATCAGGGTTCTCATTTTTTGGGATTAATTTTATAAAGGTGCAGTTTAGGCTTAGTGGCATTTGACCTGTTAACCTGATCTCTCCAACTATCCTTAGAATATCCTATCCAAGGAGATCAAAGAAGCCGAGGAAAAATTCAATGGTCCATCGATATGGTCCTTGTATTTTTTCATTTTTGAAATCTTCTCATCACTCCTTTTAACTCCTCTAAGGTCACCTCCTCTGTTAGCATTATGTTATCCTCCTCATATATGAAACTAGGGAAGTATTGTGTCATTCAGATCACTTCTTCTATTGTATCGTTGTGTTCTTCTTTGTAGAGTTCTTGGAAGCACTTTTTCCCTATTCTTGACAATCCTTCAAAGGTATGTTCTTGGGTTCCATATTGGTCCTTAAGATGCTAAATGGTGTTACAACACTTTCTGCTAAATGGTTCCACCCCCTTCTTTCTCCTATAAGAGATTTATTTGGTTCTCCATATTTTTGAGTTCCAAGTCCTGCGATAGTTGTTTTTGATAAGCCCAAATCTTTGTTTTTCCTTTGATTGTTTGGAGGTTTTTAACAAAGTGAGTAGCAACCAAGCAATTTATTTCTTGAGAAAAGGGGGACTAGTTTTCTCTTAGCAGTTTAGTGAAAGAGTTGCCAGATAACCAAGTCCTGTTGAATTTGAAAGGGTTCGGAGGCTTGTTTGACCCTTTTCTTATTTCTAGAAAAATTGGACAGTGGTATGAGATTCCTCCATAACTAATCTATTGCTTTAGTTGTAGAGGATTTTCCAGTAGAGTGTCCTTTATTAGGAAATGATCCAACCTTTTGGCTACACTGGCATCCCCTACTCTGTTATTTCTCTAATTTGGTTTGAGTTTTATAGGCTCAATGTCCAATAAGTTGCACTCAACCATCTTTTGACTGAAAAAAATGGTCAATGGATCTTCCCTCACGTGTGTTGCCCAAACTTTAGAAAAAACCAGGGAAAATTTTAAGTCCCCTCCAAGTATAACTTGTTGATCTTTCAAGAAGGATTTTGAGAAGGTCTTGTCCCAGTAGGGGCCTCTTTTTTGACCAGGTCCATAGATGTTGACAACGTTAAGAGGATATTCCAATTCTAACGATAGGGATGCAATACCAATTCTTCATTCGAATCCATGAGAGTTGATGACTTTTATAGATCGGGTATTCCACCCAATATCTAGTCCTCTGTATCTTCCAGTTGAACCCAAAGATTCAAATTTCCATCCTCAGAGTAAGGAAACTAGTCTGTATTTTACTTCTTCTCCTTCCCCCATCATTTCTTGTAGGAGAAGTATATCAGGGTGTTCTGAGTCGATCACCCTCTTTAGGGATGGTCTTTTGAGGGGGAAAACCAATCCCCTACAGTTAAAAGAGAAACTTTTCATTTAGGTCCCTTTCCCAGGGCTCACCTTGCTCTAAGAACCCATTAAATAGAGAGTTGTTTCCCAGCCAGGAGGTCACTCTTGGCTTTCTTCTATGCCTTCTAGAAGTTATATTTTCTCTCCGACCCACTATTTTCCATGTCTGACTGCTCCATTGCTAAAGCTCCCAAAGGTCCTTTACTCAATGACGTTAATACATATCATCCTGTAGAGGTGGTTGAGGAGGAGTCCTCTTCTACAGAGTTGGGACGAAAAAAT
>ML792690.1:555266-577467 GCA_009831015.1 Picea engelmannii
ATTTGTAATATAATCTCAAAATGTGAAAAAACATTATTGAGATACTAAATATAAGTATTTTACATTATAATTAATTTGAGTCCTTAAAATAATAAAGATCTAGCATTAATTAAAATCATAATAATACCAGCTTAAATGATTTATTAAATATTTTTCCAAGGAAAAAAGCGTAATTGTATATCATCAGTTGTGATCAAAATTACATTTTGTAGATACACTTCTAGAGTGTATTCATATAATTTGTATGTATATGTATTTGCTTCAAATATTATTGAATTCCTTCCTTTTATAATTATGTGTTCAAATCCGTTAGGATTTTACAAAATTTACAGTATGTTTTGTTGCATATAGTTGTCCAATCCAAAAGGTATCTAGTGTTCACATGAAGGTTTTTTGTTCTTCCTTAAAGTGATCATTTAAGAACTATGAAATCTTCCAGTGGCACAATTCCAAGTGTGATCCTTCTTTCGAGGCTCGGTCCACCTCTTCATTTCTTTCCTTGTACACATTATGACAGGTAAAAGAATAAAAAACCACCTCTAGTGATTTTATGTCTTCCACAATATTAGAAAGTCTGATATTTGTGCATCTTTGAGAACCATTAATCGAGTTTATCACATTTTTTGAGTCTCCATAAACTGTTATCACTTTAGAATTTTGTTCAAGTGCAAAGGCCAAGAGTAGTTTGAGGCTCATTAGTTATGCATAATTTTGTGTTCATGCTCCCAAGACAGAAGTCAAAGTGTAGTAGTGTGAGTCTAAGAAGTGTAAAATCCCTCCTTCGGCACATCTATAATTGTGAGAGGCTCCATAAAAAAAAACCCAATGTTTTGTTTTATTAATGGCGACTTCTCTTATATTTATGGTCTTGACTCTCCCTTCAGTTGATAAGTATGAAGAGAGGATGACCAAACATTTGAGTGTGGTTTTTTCGGGCGCTAGAAAAACCTCTTTAAAAATTACTTCATTTATAGCAAGCCAAACACCCCATATGATAAACAAGGGAAATAGTCTGTAGTCTTTAAAACCTTTGTTCTACCACCAATTCCTCTAGGCTTGTTCCAAAGAATTTATGGTCCATCAAAAATGTTGTTTCGGTATTCTGGACACTTCTGTCCACACCTCATTTATATAATGACAGTCTATGAAGAGGTGTTGTGTCGATTCTCCTTATGTTTTACACAAAGGACACCTACCCGGGCTAGAAAAAAATATTTTTTGGAGTATGTCCCAAGTTGGAACCTTGTTAGTTAACACACTCCACATAAATAGTTTCAATTTTACAAGAAAATTTATTCTCCAAAGTTTTTTCCACCACCAGACCGATTCTTCTTGGAATTGTTCTTGGATTAAAAAGTTATAAACTTCCTTTGGAGTCTAGAGACCTAAGGCAGTTTGGTCCTAAACAAGTTTGTCCTCTTGGTCCCTTAATATTACCTGGGTTTCTTTTAGGACTGTAATGTATCTTTCCATCTCTATTGTATCTACATCATTTAGTTCAAGACCAGTAGCCAATTTCCATCCTCGAGTCCAAAAGTTTGTGGCATCCGGATCGACAAGTTTGTCTAAAGTGTCAAAGCCTTTGATTCTCAAAAGAAGAGTAAGTTGATCTGAAAGAAGGTGTTTTCCTTCACTACCCATCCACGAGTCTACACCCAACCTTACCTGGTGACCATTTCCTATTTTCCAAGCCAGTCCTTCCCTGATAACTGGGAAGGATTTGATAATATCCTTCCAGATGAACAAAACTCCTTTCAAATATTTATGAGCCTGTATTATCCACGACTCCACAAAATCAGGTTCAATGTATTTTCTTATAACTACAGAAAATACATTGAACCTGATTCGCCAACCCCTTTTGCATCCAATGATTTTGACAAAACATGAATGTTTTTTAGTCCCCATCCTCCTAGGGCCTTTTGGATAATGATTATTTTCCATCGAACATGTTGGCCCTTGATTATGTAAGGAAGCATAGATTAAGGAAGAAAGGTGAAGTGTGAACTATGCAAAAGGCACATAAACCGAGGAAGGGTCGAAGTGGGTAAAGAAGAAGAAAAGAAGGAGAAAAGTAAAGGAAAAGCTATCAGTTGGAAGAGAAGATCAAGGAAGACAAATCATTAAAGAAGATAGATCATGGACAACACAACAAGCAGAATAAGACACCAATGGGTGCTTTGGAGCACCTCATGGAAAAGAAGGAGGAACAGGCTGGCGAAGCCCTTAAAATGTGGGTCAAGTGGACCTAGGGTTTTGGATCTAGGGTTTTGACACCTAGACTTTGGATTAAGGTTGTTCAAGAAGTCATGTAATGTATAAATAAATGTCTAGGAGAGTCGAGAGGGTTGCTCAATTGTTGGTTTTTGTTAATTATTGGTTATTGTTCATTGTTGTTGTGATTACTGTTGTTGAGAGCAATATTGAGTTTATATTTTGGATCTCCAGTTGGGTGCAAAGATCAACCCTATAGCTGGGTGGGCAGGGAGGGAAGAAAAAGAGAGAAAGATTTGCATCTAAGTGCGTAGATAGAATTGTATGTTTTCATCTAATAAATCAAGAAACATAGTTCTGTGGACGTAGCACTAGGGATAGGGTGAACCACATATATCTTATTGTCTTTGTGGTTGATGTTGTGTTATTTGTCATCTGACATATTGTTACTACATTTTTGGGTTAAATCAGAGATACAACTTTCTGAAGCTAATTATAACATTGTTAAGCATATCTAGGATTGTATTGTGTTTTGTTCTGAGACCATCTTGCATTTCCTCTGGTTGTAGACACCTGCATCTTGCAACACCCCCTATTGCTACTTCAAGTGAGATTGTATCTACTTCATAAGTGTTGCCAAAAGGGCCAATAGTTAGTGTTTTCTTGTGTGCTATAAGAGTTGAACTTGGTTATGCCCCTTTGTCAACAATGGTTCCATTTTAGGGACTGAGATCTTCTCGAGGGAATGTCAAGGTGGTTTCCATCGAAGATAGAGATTCAGAATTGGATAGAAGAAAAAGAAAAGGAATTCGCCGAAGCCCAGAACAAGAATCCTAGAATTAGTACAGATGACTGGTTGGGAAGGTACATCTTTACCAACATACACAAGATTTTCTTTGGAGGAGTTCATAAGGAGTTATACGAGTGGTTATCCAGATTAGCAGATACTTAGTTTGAGATTAGATCTAGACCAGCTATGGTTTGTACAAAAACGCATATAAAGAAAGTCAAGAGAGTTGATAATGTTGTGTCTAGGGTAGTGGATCTCTAGTTTGATAGCACTATTGGAGGATACATTACTGAGTTTTCTATTGATAGAGTAGAATCGTATAGTCAAGCATAGAGGTATTTCTTTAAAGGACCTAGAGGAAAGTTTCTACACTTTTTAAATTTGAGGATTAAGATGTTATTGCATGAGAAGAATATCCTAAAGTTACAGTGAAGTTAATGTTCAAGAATTTAGACAATGACAGTGACATAGAGGTTGGACTCACATGCAGTGGGAGACCGTTCATAGAGGTTCCTCTTGCGAACCTATTTAAGAAGATCTACGGAGACAAGGGATTCTACAATGGTGAAGAAGTAGATCTAATAGACGAAGAGTATTCAGAGTCCGTAAGGCCAGAGGAAGTAAAGACTGAAGAACTGCACCTATTTTCGAAGTAAGTACTATTACTCCTCATGTTTTTTTATCAGCATTAAGTAACCAGAGTAGCCAAAGTAATTAGAGCAATCAGAGTATTGTTACAAGCAGTTTAGTACATACTCATTCGAGAAAACAAGGAATATCTATGGAAGATGAAATGAGGTTACCCATTTTCAGAGGAGATGGATCTAAGTATCATGATCAGCACTGGTTCTTATGCAAATCTGTATGGAGCATTAAGCAAGTTACCAAAGAAGTTCTCAAGAGAGATTAGTTTAGTAGTACCTTGAGGGATCGTGCACTGAGTTGGTATATGAAGTTTGCTTCAGGATCTGCACAACCTAAGCCATTGAATGACATTAAGACTGCATTGAGTGCAGAATTCAGGAAACCTAAGTCGGAGTTACAGTGTATTACAGAGTTGAAGGAGATCAAACAGAAGGTAATTGAACCTTTTTGGGAGTTTGATCATAGGTTCAAGACCTTAACAGGCCATTTAAGTTTTCAGATACGAGATGAACATAATAAAGAATGGTTCATTGTTTCCCTCCTGCCACATATCAGAGTTCCTCTTATGCAACCGAAGGTCGCTTCATAGGCTAAAGCTCTAGATATTTCCATGAAACTAGAAGCACCCCCCATAGGAGAATCCAGTCTAGGTATGAGTCATATTTTGAATCAATTAAATATCTTATATTTACAGGTGGAAGATATGAAGAAAGATAAAGGAAAAGAAAAAAGATAAGATATCTGGTGTATCGAATGTAAATAAGACAGTCGTGAAAAAGAGAATTGTCCCCTATTTCATGAATACTTGGCCTCTCGAGCACCTAATCCTTTGAAGAAGGCTATTGTACCCTAGTGAGAGGTATGTATAACTAGACATTGCCCTGGTAAATGATATTACATGCAAAAATATGTCCAAAGACCTACCAATCTTTATTATATATTCTGCAAATCTGTGGGGCATGATGAGAAGGATAGTAGGGCTTACAATCTCATGCATGAAATATCAAGGGATACATATAGAGTTCAAGGAGAAGATCGACAAGAAGGAAATATTGTGCAGTTCAACTCTCGAGGAAGAGTAAATTTCAGCCCTCATGGTGGATTCAGAGGAAGAGGATGAGGAGGAAGTATGGGTCGAGCTCGAGGTCATATCATTTTCTATAACTGCACACAACCTGGACATTTGGAAAGGGATTTTTAGAATCCTTTTACTACTTGCAACTATTGTAATTCATTTGATCATGTCATCGAAGAGTGTTCAGTCTTCTTAGCCAAACTCTAGGAGAGATGAGGAGGAAACCAACAAGTCCAACTAATATCAGCAAAACCTCACGGTGAGGACCCCAGAGTCATTTTTATTACTAGAGGAGGAGTTGTTACGAGAGAATATAAGGTGACTCCATGAAAGACTACAGAAGGATCAGGGATCAGAAGAGCTGCAGAGAAGGAACAATTATTTGATACAAGGAGAGAGAGGCATACTTTTGAAGAAGAAAGGAAAGCATTTGTAGGAGAACAAGCTTCTTTATCTAGGGTACAACCAGAAGTCAAGAAATGTGAGATGCCTTCAACATTTGATAAGTCTTCCCTAAATATATAAGGAAAATAGGTAAGCAAGATCATGGAATTATTATACACTTGTATCAATTTGATTAAAGATGAAAAAGATGTGCATGAGCTACAAAATCTAGTAAGACAGTATGAAATCAAGAGGATAAACCCTATGCTAAGTAGAGTTTTGAATCAAGTATCAAGGAAAATAAGGAAGAACAAGCAACTGCACCTTAGTGATCAGATTGGGGACTACGACGTGGACTATGTGGTTCTCAACTTGGGTTCAGAGGTCAATGTTATTACGAACCATACTTGGGCATTGATAGGAAAACCTATATTGATTTACTCTCCTATCAGGCTCAAGATGGCGAATCAACAGGCAGTGAGCCCCTTTGGAATATTAGAGCATGTCCATGTGGACATCGAAGGGGTAAGGACATTTGCAAACATCGAAGTGATTGAGATTTTTTATCATAGATGTCCATATCCTACACTGTTAGGAATTGATTTGGATTTCAAAAATTCGACTATTGTTGACCTAAAGAAGAGAGGAATGACATTTGAAGGCAATGGCCTTAATGTCATTGCACCGCTTGACTCTGATGAAGGTCGTAGATATACAAAACTAATAAGAGAAGAAGACTGTGCCTACAAGCTAGAAAACATCTACAAACTGATAAGAAGACAACATGATTACATTATCCTACAATAGATGGAAACCTCAGGTGGTGAAGTGAAAGTGCATGTTCATGAGATTCATAGGAAGCATTGGAAAACTAGTAGAACAGAATGTACGAAGTCTCTACACGCCAATGTGCCAGATTGACCAGAGCAGTTTGCTAGTTGGCACAAAAGTAAGTAATATTCCCACTTTTGTTGATTTGAATCATTTAGAGACATTTCTAGCGAAATTTGATAGAATTGTACCCATACAACAAAGGATGTTGGCACTGGATGAAGCATTTAAATAAATGTCATCTAGATGGTGGGGAACACATAAAAAGAACATCGCAGAGTGGGTATAGTGCCACACCTTACTGACAGTGCGCTTCTCGGACCAAGCTAAAGGATGTGAAGTTTGATACATAGGTCAGAGTATTCCTAAGGACCATGCACGAAGTTATGAGGAGGCCTGGAGAAATATCCCTAAAGAACAGTGGGTACATAAGTTCATTAACACATTGGACACTACAACTATCAATCGGTATCTTCAAGAAGAATTGTGCTTCGTCACTATAGATTGGTACAGTATGACTCAAAAATTTATAGCTACCTTCTTATTTGAAAGTAAATACCCTACAGTAGATCAGGATTTACAAATTATAAGACAAAAGGTCTTTGAGGAGGTACATAATCCCCCTCTTGACCAAGAAAATGATGAATGGACTGCGCCTCTTTAGCAGTTACAGGGTTGCTACAATATTAATGTTGATGATGATGATGACCTGAGGGGTGTAAACATTTTAGAAACTAAAGGACAGAGAGACATAAAAGGTCCAAAGATTGAATTACATTTTTTTGGGCATCCCATTAAAATTAAGAAGGTTAATATTGGAACATAGAAAACACCTAAGTTAGCAAATGTTGGAGACTATTGGGATGATGCTATTGTTAGCAAGATCAAAGAACTATTGCATGAATATCAGGATTTGTTTCCCACCAAGTTCACAGACATGAAGGGAATTAAAGGAATCATGGGGGAAATGAAGATCCCCCTAAGACCATATGCAAGACCCATCAAGCAGAGACCCTACAGACTAGATCCAAAATATAAGAAGAAAGTTAGAATTGAATTGGATAGAATGTTGGAAGTAGGAGTCATAGAACCAGTAGAAGAATCTAAATGGATCATCCCTATGGTGGTCCAAGATAAGAAGTCAGGAGAAATCAAAATTTGTTTATATTTAAGAAAACTGAATGATGCATGCCTAAATGACCCCTTTCCTACACCCTTTACTAATGAAGTTCTAGATAATTTAGGAGGATAGGAGGTCTACTCATTCACAAATGGATTTTCAGGTTATCACTAGATCAGAATTGCTAAGGAAAATTGACATAAGACCACATTTGCAACAGAATGGGGTTCTTTTTAGTACATTGTGATTCCTTTTGTCTTGAAGAATGCACCAACCATCGTTTCTAGGGTGATGGTTGAAGCATTTAAGGACTTTTTACACAAGTTCTTCAAGGCATACTTTGATGATTGGACTATTTTTAGCCTAATGAAGGATCATATTGAATGCTTGAGATTAATGTTAGACAAGTGTAGGCAATTTTAGATTGCCTTGAATATGAAAAAATGTATTTTCTTTCCACCCTTTGGAGTGCTGCTAGGGCATATTGTGTGTAAGAAGGGGTTGCTGGTAGATCCTTCCAAGATCACTATCATTGTCGATCTACCTCCTCCTACTTCAGTTAGATTGTTTCACACTACAGTAGGACACATTGGGTACTATAGAAAGTTTATTAAGGGTTATGCATAGATAACAACACCTATGGAGAAGTTATTAAAGGAAGATAGTAAGTGCCAATGGACAGAAGAATTCCAGCAGATCTTTGACACACTAAAACAAAAAATGGTCACTATGCCTATCTTGGTCTTTCCAAATTGGAGTAAGGAGTTCAATGTTCATGTCAATTCTTCGCCAATTGCATTAGGAGCATTCTTAGAACAAACAGGAGTAGGAGACATTGACAAACCCATAGCCATTGCTAGTAGGAATATTTCTACAGCTAAAAGGAACTATACTACGACTAAAAGAGAAGGCTTGGCTATGGTATATGCGTTGCATAAGTTTAGACACTATTTGGTGGGAGGAAATTTTAAGATGTTCACTAATCATTCTGCATTGAAGTACTTAGTCAACAAGCCAGTGTTTGGGGGAAGAATATGTAGATGGCTACTACTATTTCAGGAGTATGATTTTGATATTGTGGTCAAGCCAGGAAGAATGAATAAAGTACCTGCTCACTTATCCAGGTTAGAACATGGTGAGGAACCTACTAATCTGGAGGATACACTACCAAATGCACAGCTATTGGCCATCGGAAAAGTCGATGATAACTTTGTTGAGATAGTTCAGTTCATGTCCACAGGTATGGCACCTCGTGAATACACAGTTATTCATAAGAAATGGTTGGTAGTCCATGCTACTACCTTTCAAATTACAACTGGGCAATTATATAAGATGGGACCAAACACGATATTTAGGAGATGTGTTATGGAGGAAGAAAGGTCGTTGATTCTTGTAGAAGCACATGAAAGCATCATAGGAGGACACTATGCAGGGAAAGAAACATCACAAAAGGTTCTCAGAGTTGACTTCTAGTGGCCTACTTTACATAAGGATGCTAAGGAATACTATAGAGCTTGCGATGTATGTCAAAGAGTAGGAAATCCTTCTAGAAGGGAATAGATTCCTTTGGCACTACAACTAACATTACAAGTATTTGAGAAATGGGCTATTGACTTCGTGGGACCTATTAACCCACCAGGAAAGTACACAGGAGATCGATACATTATCACTGCTACAGAGTATTTGACCAGATGGGGAGAAGAAAGAGCAGTTAAAGAATATAGTGTAGCCATATATATGTAGTTCATCTTTGAGGATATTATAACCAGATTTGGACGCCCAAAGATTCTTATGAGTGATCAAGGTACACATTTCATCAACAGAACTATTGAATCCTTGACTCATGAATTTTAGGTTCACCATCAGAAGAGCACTCCATACCACCCACAAGAGAATGGTGCAGTCGAAGCTTTCAATAATATCTTGGAGACAACGCTGACTAAGATTTGCAGTGTTAACGAAGATGATTGGGATCTAAGAGTTCCAGCAATGTTATGGGCTTATAGAACTACTTGCAAAAAGTTAACTACACAGACTCCCTTTAAATTGGTTTATGAATTGGAAGCAGTGGTACCCATGGAATATTTGGTTCCTAGTTTAAGAATTGCAACATTTATAGGTATTGATGACACATGCGTCATTCAATATAGTCTTGCATAGTTTTTTGAACTGCAAGAAGACAGGTTTATTGCGAGATTTCATCAGCATGTACAAAAAGAGCGAGAGAAGGCTTACCATGACAGAAACATAAAGAAGAAATCATTTAAGAAATGAGATTTGGTACTGTTATATGACATCATGTTCATGAAGCATCCAGGGAAGTTCATGACACATTGGCTCACACCAATTGAGGTTTCCTATGTTACAGAATCAAGAGTTGCACAGTTGAAGACCCTTAATGGAGAATGGAAAGAATGCTTGGTAAATGGGAGATGGTTGAAGCTGTATTGTTACAACTAGCTACCTCGGAGCTCTCAGTAAAAGAAAAGGAAGAAGGGTCTAGGTACCAGGTGAAGTTGAAACTGGGTACCAGACACAAAAAGGACAGTCTGCAAAACATCTACATCATTAGCAGCCAAGATGAGCACGAAAACACTCTGGCCACTCCAGAAGCTTACGATGTGGAAGAAGACAAATGGGAAATCTTTCCTCCCATGACCCAAAACTGCGAAAGGTCTCAAGGTGTTTTCATGAATAGAAAATTCATGGTAATAAGTGGAACCAACGAGGATTTTGACCCTCGAGTTGAAAGAAGCACTGAAGTGTTTGATGCAAATACGGGCACTTGGAACACATTGGAAGACATGTGGAGATCACCAATGTCCATCTACCTATGTCAGGGTTTTGTGTCTACATGTGGGAACTTATACGTGTTCAATCGAGAACAAACGATGAAATTTGATGATCAGAAAAATCTTTGGACATTTTTGGCTACCCCTTTGCTAGGTCCTTCCTTGATGTTGTATGTTGCATTGTGGGGCAACTATATTTTTGTGACTGGTGTTGATAATGAAGTTCATCCAATCTCTTATTTGTTTCAATTGTCAACTGGGTAGTGGATTACAATTGAATTCGGTGAAGAATTTGTTGGTTTTTTTAATCTATAGGCTACAACCTTGGAGATCTGAATATTATCTCCTCTCCTCTTCAAAATGTTTTATTTTCATCATAGTTTACTTATTCTGGGTGGATAATTACCACTCTTTACTAAATGGGAACATTATGTTTGGTAGACGATTTTTTTAATTCTACCTAAAATGGTATTATTTGCTAATTCAGATTCTGAGTTGGATGCTCATCTATGTGGAGTGTCCATAGATATTCTTTTGTTCATATTATGAGTTGATGTGGAGTGTCCATTGATATTTTGTTGTTCATATTCTGAGTTGCGTGCTCATGTATGTGGAGTTTCTATTTATATTTTTCGGTTCAATTAGCTATGTGGAGTTTATGGATTGGAAGAAGTGGTAACCATGGAATATTTGGTTCCTAGTTTATGAATTGCAACATTTACATGTATGCATGACACAAGCGCTATTCAAGATAGGCTTGTGCAGTTGCTGGAACTAGAGGACGAAAATTTTATTACGGGATTTCATCAACAGGTACAAAAAGAGTGAGAGAAGGCTTACCATGATAGACACATCAAGAAGAAAGCATTTAAGCATGGAGATTTGGTACTATTATATGACAGTAAGTTCATGAAGAATTGAGGGAAGTTTAGGACACATTGTCTTGGACCATTTGAGGTTTCCTATGTTATAGAAGGAGGAGCTGCGCAGTTGAAGACCCTTAATGGAGAATGGAAAGAAGGATTGGTAAATGGGATATGGTTGAAGTTGTATTGTGACAACTAGCTACCTCGCAGCTCTTAGTAAAAGAAAATGAAGAAGGGTCTAGGTATGAGGTGCAGTTGAAACTGGGTATCAGACACAAAAAAGACAGTCTGTACAACATGGGGAGGGACAGAGCAGAAAGCACAGGCTGCTCTGTGTAGTCTACAGTCGAAGTGATATAGAAGGGTCAATCTTGCAGTGACTCGAGACAAGTCACATGTGAGTGTTGGGGGCCCATTGGCCCTTGGTTATGTAAGGAAGCGAATATTAAGGAAGAAAGGCGAAGTGCGAACTACATGGAAGGCACATAAACTAAGGAAGGGTCAAAGTGGCTAAAGAAGCAGAAACAAAGGAGAGAAGTAAAGTAAAATCTATATGTTGGAACAAAAGATCAAGGAAGATAAATAATCGAAGAAGATAGATTGTGGACAAATCAACAAGTGGAAGAAGATACCAATGGGTTCTTTGGAGAACCTCATGGAAAAGAAGGAGGAACAGGCTAGAGAAACCCTTAAAACATGGGTCAAGTGGACCTAAGGTTTTGGACCTAGGGTTTTGACACCTAGACTTCGGTCTAAGGTTGTCTGAGAAGCATGTAATGTATAAATAAAGGTCTAGGAGATTCGAGAGGGTTTCTCAATCGTTGGTTGTTCTTCATTATTGATCATTGTTCATTGTTGTTGTGATTACTGTTGTTGAGAGAAATATTGACTCTGTATTCTGGATCTTTGGCTAGGTGTGAAGATCAACCCTGTAGCTGGGTGCGAAGGGAGGGAAGAGAAAGAGAGAAATATCTGCAGCTAAGTGCACAGATAGAACTGTATGTTTTCATCTAATAAATCAAGAAACACAGTTCTATGGAAGTAGCTCGAGGGACAGGGTGAACCACGTATATCTCATTATATTTGTGGTTGATGTTGTGTTATTTGTCATCTGACATATTATTACTGCATTGTTGGGTTAGATCAGACATATAACTTCGTGAAGCTAAGTATAATGTTGTTAATCATATCTAGGATTCTATTGTGTTGTGTTTTGAGACCGTCTTGCATTTCCTCTGGTTGTAGACACCTATGTCCTGCAACCCCCTATTGCTACTTCAAGTGAGACTGAATCTGCTTCACAGGTTTTGCTAAAAGGGCCAATAGTTGGGGTTTGTTGGTGCACTATAAGAGTTGAACCCTGGGTCTACCCCTGTGCCAACACAATCCAAGGTGTCACATGAATATCCTTTTTCCCACTCCAAAGAAATCTGAAGGTAATTTTCTGAGCTGCCTCTAGTGTTCCTTTAGGAATCCAAGAGAGTGACATACAAAAAACTAGAATAGCTTCCAAGACCGATTTAACTAAGACTAGTCTACCTGTCCAGGAAATCCATCCGTGACTCCAAGATAAGAGTCTTTTTTCTAGTTTTTTTAGAAGCCAAATCCAATCCTCTTTCTTGTAGTCATTTTTTTTTAAAACAAAACCTAAATACTTCATCCCCTCTTCTAATGTCTTTTATGAAAAGGGAAAAAGTTGTATAAAAAGTCCCTTTTCTCCATCTGAAAGTAAAAAAGTAGTGAGGGTGGATTTCTCTTCGTTTATGAGCATTCTTGTAGATTTGGAGAAGAGATTTATGATGTTTTTTAGGGTCCCATCCTTTGATCTAGATCCCATGGTGAAGATAAGTATATCATCCACAAAAAGAATATGTGTAACTTGAAGAGATGACGAGATTTTAATTATGGGAAAGGATCCTGTTTGTTTTTCCGCTGCAAGTGCCCTACTTAGGCCTTCAACTACTAGGAGAAAAAGTAGAGGGGAGAGTGGGAAACCTTTTATTAAGCCCCTTTTAGATCTAAAAAAAGGTGAGGCAGAACCATTTATGAGCACTGAGAAGGAGACAGTAGTAATGGAGCACATAATCCATCTGATGAAGGGGACTGGAAACCCTAAATGTTTTAAGAGGAGTCGTAGATAGAGCCAACTTACTCTGTCATAGTCTTTGGAGAGATAGATTTTTAGGACAACACTTTTTAATTTTCTGGACTTAATTTTGTGTAAAGCTTCTTGTGCCACCCCTATCACTCTGTGGATTTGTCTTCCTTCCAGAAATCTAAAAGGTTCACTCAAAAAAAAATCAAAGAGGATTCTTTTTTATTTTCTTGCTAAGACTTTGAACACGACCTTGTAAATGAAATTGCATAGTGAAATTGGTTTGAAATCATCCAAAGAATCCAGGTTGTCTTTTTTTGGAATTAATGTTATAAAGGTGGAGTTTAGGCTTAGTGGAATTTGACTTGTAAGCCTGATCTCTTCAACTAGCCTTAGAATATCTTGTCCAAGAAGATCAAAGAAGCCTAGGAAAAATTCAATGGTCCATCCATATGGTCCTGGGATTTTGTTCCTTTGAAATCTTCTAATCACTCCTTTTAACTCCTCTAAAGTTGCCTCCTCCATTAACATTTTGTTATCCTCCTCATTTGCGAAACTAGGGAAGTATTGTGTCATTCAAATCAGTTCATCTATGGTATCGTTGTTTTTTTCTTTATAGAGTTCTTGGAAGTACTTTTTCCCTATTCTTAAAAATCCTTCAAAGGTATGTTCATGGGTTACATATTGGTCCTTAAGATGCTAAATGGTGTTAGAACACTTTATATATTTTACATAATCTTGAAAAAAAAATGTTCTCGTCTCCACTTTTCATCCAGATGGCTCTACTTTTTAATCTCCACATCTCTTCCTTTTCCTTGATTAGTCTATTACTCCTTTCTTCCATTATGAGCAAATTTGTCTTGGCTTGTAATGGAGCAAATCCACCCCCTTCTTCCTCCAACAAGAGATTTATTTGGTTCTCCATATTTTTGATTTCCAAGTCCTCCGATAGTTGTTTCTGATAAGCCCAAATCTTTGTTTTTCCTTTGATTGTTTGGAGGTTTTTATCAAAGTGAGTAGCAACCAGGAAATTTATTTCTTGAGAAAAGGGGGACCAGTTTTCTCTTACCCGTTTAGTGAAAGATTCGTTGGTTAACCAAGTCCTGTTGCATTTGAAACGGATTGGTGGATTGTTCGACCCTTTTCTTATTTCTAGAAAATTTGGATAGTGGTCTGAGATTCCTCCATATCTGATCCATTGCTTCAGTTCTAGAGGCTTTTCCAGTAGAGTGTCCTTTATTAGGAAACAATCCAACCTTTTGGCTACACTGGCATCCCCGACTATGTTATTTCTCCAAGTTGGTTTTATTTTTCTAGGCTCAATGACCAATAAGTTGCACTCAACCATCTTTTGACTGAAAAAATTGGTCAATGGATCTACCCTCACGCGTGTTCCCCAAACTTCATAAAAACCCAGGGAAAATTTTAAGTCCCCTCCAAGCATAACTTGTTGATATTTCAAGAAGGATTTTGAGAAGATCTTGTCCCAGTAGGGGCCTCTATTTTGACAGGGGTCGTAGATGTTGACAATGTTAAGAGAATCTTCTAATTTTAATGAGAGGATTGTAATACCAATTCCTGATTTGAATCCCCAAGAATTGATGACTTTTATAGATTGGGTATTCCACCCAATATATAGTCCTCTGTATCTTTGAGTTGAACCCAAAGATTCAAAGTTCCATCCTCGAAGTAAGGAAATTAGTCTGTGTTTTACTTCTTCTCCTTCTCCCGAGGTTTCTTGTAGGAGAAGTATATCAAGGTGTTATGAGTCGATCACCCTCTTTAGGGATGGTCTTTTGAGGGAGACAACCAATCCCCTATAGTTAAAAGAGAAACATTTAATCAAGGTCCCTTTCCTAGGGCTCGCATTTCTCTAAGAACTCGTTAAATAGAGATTTATTTCCCAGCCACGAGGTCACTCTTCGCTTTCTTTTGTTCCTTCTAAAAATTAGAATTTCTCCCCCACCCACTTTTTTCCATGTTTGACTGCTCCATGGATAGCCCCCCAAAGGTCCTTTACTCAATGACATTCAGAAATATCATCCTTTAGAGGTGGCTGAGGAGGAAGAGGAGGAGTCGTCTTCTACAGAGTTGGGACAAAAAACTTTTGAAGGGGAGAGTGTAGCGGATTCCATAGGGGTCGTAGATCATAAGGTGAGTAGGGGAGGAAGGAGAGAGGGGAGGGAAGTGGGGGAGAGGGTAGGGAGAGGAGGGAAAGGAATATTCCTCAACTACTCATTTCCATTTAAAGTTAAATTGTTTATTAAAATAGTAATGGGTGGAGCAGAGTTTGAGGAAGTACCCAAGGATGCCAGAGGTGCGAGTCCCGATCTAGTCTAGGGAGGACTCTAATATTTTGGTCTTGATTTAGAAGCAAGTCCTAAGAAGTGATTGTGTTGTTCCAGTATCAGGGCCTCCAGAAAATTGTTATTCCGACATCCTTGTTACTTCTAGCATCGAAGATCATCACTTGTGGCCGCAGTAGGAGTTGATTTTTGAGGTTTCCCATTAACCAAGTTGTAAATTGATCCTTTGGTTCTAACTCATATCTTACAACTCTTGATCAAATTTCCATATTGGTGGCATCTCCTGCACCTAAAAGGGATATTTTCATAATCCAGTCTCTGATTGTAGGTGTAGCTTCCCCAACTGAGATCGACCTCTTGACCAAGACCTTCCCTGATGTTTAAGTTGACCAAAATTCTTTCCACCTTCCTTTGTTTTGTTTCTTCAAAGGTCATGTCATCATCTAGGAAGTCTCCTATGTAGTTCTCGATTGATTTGAAGAGCTCAAAGGTCCATAGATGAAAGGGGAGCGCAGGGAGTCTTACCCAAACCAAAATTTTATCCAACCGTTCTATACTTGCATAAAAAAGTGGACTCTAGAGTGTGAGAAGAAGGAGAGAGTTGTTTATGCTCCATGGTTTTCCTAGATCCCACTTGGAGTGCTTAGACTTTTGGAAGGTAAAAGCGTACCAATTCCTGTTCAGCTCAACAATCTCCGAGATATAACCTAGATGTTCCTTCCAGACATTATGCATCCAATCAATGATAGTTTTAACCTAGCGTACCAATATTTCACTTAAAATAGTAATAATGAATTTCAACATTGCCCATTGTCTAGACTTGTGCATTAATCACGTGTAAATCAACTTGCCCTGGAAATCTATCCGTGACTCCAAGAAAAGAGTGTTTTTTCTAGTTTTTTTAGAAGCCAAATCCAGTCCTCTTTCTTGTAGTCATTTTTTTTTAAAACAAAACCTAGATACTTCATCCCCTCTTCTAATGTCTTTTATGAAAAGGGAAAAAGTTGTATAAAAAGTCCCTTTTCTCCATCTGAAAGTAAAAAAGTAGTGAGGGTGGATTTCTCTTCGTTTATGAGCATTCTTGTAGATTTGGAGAAGAGATTTATGATGTTTTTTAGGGTCCCAGCCTTTGATCTAGATCCCATGGTGAAGATAAGTATATCATCCACAAAAAGAATATGTGTAACTTGAAGAGATGATGAGATTTTAATTATGGGAAAGGATCCTGTTTGTTTTTCCATTGCAAGTGCCCTACTTAGGCCTTCAACTACTAGGAGAAAAAGCAGAGGGGAGAGTGGGAAACCTTTTATTAAGCCCCTTTTAGATCTAAAAAAAGGTGAGGCAGAACAATTTATGAGCACTGAGAAGGAGACAGTAGTAATGGAGCACATAATCCATCTGATGAAGGGGACTGGAAAGCCTAAATGTTTTAAGAGGAGTCGTAGATAGAGCCAACTTACTCTGTCATAGTCTTTGGAGAGATAGATTTTTAGGACAACACTTTTTAATTTTCTGGACTTAATGTTGTGTAAAGCTTCTTGTGCCACCCCTATCACTCTGTGGATTTGTCTTCCTTCCAGAAATCTAAAAGGTTCACTCAAAAAAATTTCAGAGAGGATTCTTTTTTATTTTCTTGCTAAGACTTTGAACACGATCTTGTAAATGCAATTGCATAGTGAAATTGGTTTGAAATCATCCAAAGAATCCAGGTTGTCTTTTTTTGGGATTAATGTTATAAAGGTGGAGTTTAGGCTTAGTGGAATTTGACCTGTAAGCCTGATCTCTTCAAGTAGCCTTAGAATATCTTGTCCAAGGAGATCAAAGAAGCCTAGGAAAAAATCAATGGTCCATCCATATGGTCTTGGGATTTTGTTCCTTTGAAATCTTCTCATCACTCATTTTAACTCCTCTAAAGTTGCCTCCTCCATTAACATTTTGTTATCCTCCTCATTTGCGAAACTAGGGAAGTATTGTGTCATTCAAATCAGTTCATCTATGGTATCGTTGTTTTTTTCTTTATAGAGTTATTGGAAGTAATTTTTCCCTATTCTTAACAATCCTTCAAAGGTACATTCATGGGTTCCATATTGGTCCTTAAGATGCTAAATGGTGTTAGAATACTTTATATATTTTTCATAATCTTGAAAAAAAATATGTTCTCGTCTCCACTTTTCAACCAGATGGCTCTACTTTTTAATATCCACGTCTCTTCCTTTTCCTTGATTAGTCTATTACTCCTTTCTTCCATTCTGAGCAGATGTGTCTTGGCTTGTAATGGAGAAAATCCACCCTCTTCTTCCTCCAACAAGAGATTTATTTGGTTCTCCATATTTTTGATTTCCAAGTCCTCCAATAGTTGTTTCTGATAAGCCCAAATCTTTGTTTTTCCTTTGATTGTTTGGAGGTTTTTAACAAAGTGAGTAGAAACCAAGAAATTTATTTCTTGAGAAAAGGAGGACCAGTTTTATCTTACCAGTTTAGTGAAAGAGTCGTTGGTTAACCAAGTCCTGTTGCATTTGAAAGGGATTGGTGGATTGTTCGCCCCTTTTCTTATTTCTAGAAAATTTGGACAGTGGTCTGAGATTCCTCCATAACCAATCCATTTCTTCAGTTGTAGAGGCTTTTCCAATAGAGTGTCCTTTATTAGGAAACAATCCAACCTTTTGGCTACACTGGCATCCCCTACTATGTTATTTCTCCAAGTTGGATTGATTTTTCTAGGCTCAATGTCCAATAAGTTGCACTCAACCATCTTTTGACTGAAAAAATTGATCAATGGATCTACCCTCACGTGTGTTCCCCAAACTTCATAAAAACCCAGGGAAAATTTTAAGTCCCCTCCAAGTATAACTTGTTGATATTTCAAGAAATATTTTGAGAAGATCTTGTCCCAGTAGGGGCCTCTGTTTTGAGAGGGTTTGTAGATGTTGACAATGTTAAGAGGATCTTCCAATTTTAACGAGAGGATTGTAATACCAATTCCTAATTTGAATCCCCGAGAATTGATGACTTTTATAGATCGGGTATTCCACCCAATATATAGTCCTCTATATCTTTGAGTTGAACGCAAAGATTCAAAGTTCCATCCTCGGAGTAAGGAAATTAGTCTGTATTTTACTTCTTCTCCTTCTCCCATCGTTTCTTGTAGGAGAAGTATATCAAGGTGTTCTGAGTCGATCACCCTCTTTAGGGATGGTCTTTTGAGGGAGACAACCAATCCCCTACAGTTAAAAGAGAAACATTTAATCAAGGTCCCTTTCCCAGGGCTCGCCTTTCTCTAAGAACTCGTTAAATAGAGATTTATTTCCTAGCCAGGAGGTCACTCTTGGCTTTATTTTGTGCCTTCTAAAAATTAGACTTTCTCCCCCACCCACTTTTTTCCATGTTTGACTGCTCCATGGCTAGCCCCCCAAAGGTCCTTTACTCAATGATGTTAAGAAATATCATCCTTTAGAGGTGGCTGAGGAGGAAGAGGAGGAGTCCTCTTCTACAGAGTTGGGATGAAAAACATTTGAAGGGGAGGGTGTAGCGGATTCCATAGGGGTCGTAGATCGTAAGGTGAGTAGGGGAGGAAGGAGAGGGGGGAGGGGAGCGGGGGAGAGGGTAGGGAGAGGTGATAAAGGAAGATTCCTCAACCACTCATTTCCATTTAAAGTTAAATTGTTTATTAAAATAGTAATGGGTGGAGAAAGGTTTGAGGAAGTACCCAAGGATGCCAGAGGTGTGAGTCCTGATCCAGTCTAGGGAGGGCTCTAATATTCTGGTCTTGATTTAGAAGCAAGTCCTGAGAAGTGATTGTGTTGTTCTAGTATCGGGGCCTCCGAAAAAGTGTTAGTCCGACATCCTTGTTACTTCTAGCATCGAAGATCGTCACTTGTGGCTGCAGTAGGAGTTGATTTTTGGGGTTGCCCATTAACCAAGTTGTAAATTGATCCTTTGGTTCCAACTTGTATCTTACAACTCTTGATCAAATTTCCATATTGGTGGCATCTCCTGCACCTAAAAGGGATATTTTCGTAATCCAGTCTCTGATTGTAGGTGTAGCTTCTCCAACTGAGATCAACCTCTTCACCAAGACCTTCCCTGATGTTTAAGTTGACCAAGATTATTTTCACCTTCCTTTGTTTTGTTTCTTCAAAGGTCATGTCAGCATCTAGGAAGTCTCCTATGTAGTTTTCGATTGATTTGAAGTGCTCAAAGGTCCATAGATGAAAGGGGAGCGCAGGGAGTCTTACCCAAACCGAAATTTCATCCAATTGTTCTATACTTGCATAAAAAAGTGGACTCTAGAGTTTGAGAATAAGGGGGGAGTTGTTTATGCTCCATGGTTTTCCTAGATCCCACTTGGAGTGCTCAGACTTTTGGAAGGTAAAAGCGTACCAATTCCTATTCAGCTCAACAATCTCTGAGATATGACCTAGATGTTCCTTCCAGACATTATGCATCCAATCAATGACAGTTTTAACCTAGCATACCAATATTTCACTTAAAATAGTAACAATGAATTTCAACATTGCTCATTGTCTATACTTGTGCATTACTCACTTGTGAATCAACCTTACTCACCATCGCACCGCTTGCGCTTAAACAACACAACGCGGGGATTAGCAATGTATTTATTCAAATGGTTCTTCTGTAAAAATAACCAAAACAAAGAGGCTTTCTTCCATTACCACTAGCGGCGTGCACAAACAATAACAGATCCCAACATTATGAATGTGCTTTCAATAATTACATGTATGAACAATGTCCCTGCCTTTGACAAATGTAAACGCCCAATATGCCAGATCATACGTTCAAAGACCAAACACAAAATACCCATAACTGCAATAGCTTCACCTATTTTCGACTATAGATGCCTTTCAATACAATTACCAAGTTATATTGTACTTACATTCGGCTATAAAATATATGATATTTTTTGGGGGGTTTGTTTTCCATGAATTTCACACCTCTTGCTGGAAAATGATTTACAAAGTTGATCATCACTTTATAAATTCAACACTATGCTGTAATGATGTTTTTAGCCTCTGGATACAAAATAATTTCCAAAGTCAATCACTATGTTGTATTGAATATTTCGGCATTGAATAAATATTTTGTTGTTGCATGGCTTATTCCTATTGTGCAGACAAAGATCAATTGCCTCCATAATTTCAACCATGCTATAAATTAATTTTCAAAATCAATCATCTGATTGTATTGAAGATTTAGGAATTGAATAGAAATCTTCTCCCATGACTTATTTATGTGGTGCCAACATAGAGGAATCAACCCCGAAATTTGGGCAAACTTGATGCAGAGTAGTTCAACTGATCCGTATTATTTTCGCCATGAAATGAGAGCGGGGATATGATAAAGAAATGCACAGAGATATTGCAGATATCCAATAATATAACAGAAATATATCAGAGCTGCAACCATAAACACAAATATACAGTAATACACAATTTCTATTCATGAAATAAATGTATAGAGACTGTAAAAATATAGAGTGAAAGACTCACTAGAATGGTGGAAGCTTATCTCTGAGAAGAGATGTGACGACTACTCGCATTTGCAAGAACATGATTGCAATGAAGCTCTGAAGGCATTTTTATAATAAACAGGAATTCCAAAAACCCTAGACGTCCAAAAACCTAACCCTAGAATATGAAGCGCCAAAATTCATCTGGGCCCCGTTTGGGTAAGTTAGTACATCAACTTCTCGGGGTCGTAACTTTTGCATATGATCTTCGTTTTAAGCGCATGATAACCCGTTAGAAAGGTATCATCAAGGAGATTCATTTTTGGGGCTTAATTATGCTTTTGGCTATCATTAAGAAGCTCAAACTAGAAAAACCTTCATTTAGGCCCTCAGAATGGCCCCGAAACTTCAAAACTGTTAAAAATAGTAAATTGTCAAAATTGCCAGAAAACTGTTTTGAGCTAGTTGGAAAAGGTGGGTGGCCACCAATATCCACCTATATCATCAACAACCTTAACCCTCCACACGTTTTCATTGTTGTTTGTTGATCAATATGTGTTTCCCATTATTCCACGTACTTGTAGCATGAATCCCACATTTCTTACTACTTTTACTACAACGCATTAGTTTTCTGGGATTTATTTAAAGGTTTTGAGTTCCATCTTTTCACATTTTCAAAAAACCTTGTCACTTCAATTCAAAGTTGGTATCACTGTCCATTCCAACGATGTACTAACAATATATATTACATTCTTAAAAACTATTCACAAAACACAAGCTATCTCTCATTTTCCTAGGCCCTCCCGTGAGGGAGTCAAGCCTAAACCTGGTGTGATACCATGTTGATTTTTTTGTATGAGGTAACAATACATATTACATTCTTAAAAACTATTCACAAAACACAAGCTATCTCTCATTTTCATAGGCCCTCTTTTAAGGGAGTCAAGCCCAGACATGGTGTGATACCATGTTGATTTTTCTGTATGAGGTAATATTTTATATTCGATATTTTATTAAAATGATGATTTTTCCATATATAAAGAACATATGGTGACCAACCATGAAAAGATGCATCCCTTGGATAATTATTAATCTAAGAGAATGTATTTCCAATGTTGTTCAAACATCAACATTACTAACATCTCTTTTGAACATGCTTACAGGAACATGATTACAAAGAAAAACAAATTATTAAGAGATGGATTGGCATTGGAAAAATGAGTCTAAAAATATCAAAAACTTAAATTTATGCTTTTTCAAGACTATAAGTTATGATGAAATGTAATGCTCTAATTTAATTTAAACTACCATTGAATTAGAACACAACAGTAAAATTTAAAAATAATTACTTAATCTAGCACATTCACATTCTAATATTTCAAGTAATAAAATTTAATAACAATTTAATTCAAAACCATTCATAACTCTAACCTGAACCTGATGTTGTCGCTTGCTTCCTTAGCTTGCTCCTTAGCTTGCTCCTTTAGCTTGCTCTTTAGGACACCACCCCAAAACCAACCTCCCTACCGACTAGTAGCGCCTAGCCCTAGGATATCAACGGATATCCTAGCCCTTCGAGCCCAAAATCTCTGCAACCCCCCCGGTGCACTGTAAATTCC
>ML792690.1:607941-649077 GCA_009831015.1 Picea engelmannii
TTTACACAACATTAAGTCCAGAAAATTAAAAAGTGTTGTCGTGAAAATCTATCTCTCCAAAGACTATGACAGAGTAAGTTGGCTCTATCTACGACTCCTCTTAAAACATTTAGGCTTTCCAGTCCCCTTCATCAGATGGATTTTTTTCTCCATTACTATTGTATCCTTATCAGTTCTCATAAATGGTTCTACCTCACCTTATTTTAGATATGAAAGGGGCTTAAAAAAAGGTTTCCCACTCTCCCCTCTGCTTTTTCTCCTAGTAGTTGAAGGCCTAAGTAGGGCACTTGTAGCGGAAAAAAAAACAGGATCCTTTCCCATAATTAAAATCTCGTCATCTCTTCAAGTTACACATATTCTTTTTGTGGATGATATACTTATCTTCACCATGGGATCTAGATCAAAGGATGGGACCCTAAAAAACATCATAAATCTCTTCTCCAAATCTACAAGAATGCTCATAAACGAAGAGAAATCCACCCTCACTACTTTTTTACTTTCAGATGGAGAAAATGGACTTTTTCAGACAACTTTTCCCCTTTTCATAAAATATATTAGAAGAGGGGATGAAGTATCTAGGTTTTGTTTTAAAAAAAAATGACTACAAGAAAGAGGATTGGATTTGGCTTCTAAAAAAACTAGAAAAAAGACTCTTATCTTTGAGTCATGGATGGATTTCCAGGGCCGGTATACTAGTCTTAGTTAAATCAATCTTGGAAGCTATTCCAGTTTTTTGTATGTCACTCTCTTGGATTCATAAAGGAACACTAGAGGTAGCTCAGAAAATCACCTTCAGATTTCTCTGGAGTGGGAAAAATGATATTCATGTGACACCTTGGATTTTGTTGGCACTGGGGAAGACCAAGGGTTCAACTCTTATAGTGCACCAACAAACCCTAACTATTGGCCCTTTCAGCAAAACCTGCGAAGCAGATGCAGTCTCACTTGAGGTAGCAATAGGCGGTTGCAGGACATAGGTGTCTACAACCAGGGGAAATGCAAGATGGTCACAAAACACAACACAATAGAATCCTAGATATGATTAACAACATTATACTTAGCTTCACGAAGTTATATCTCTGATCTAACCCAACAATGTAGTAACAATATGTCCGATGACAAATAACACAAGACCAACCACAAATACAATGAGATATATGTGGTTCACCCTCTCCCTCGGGCTACTTCCACAGAACTGTGTTTCTTGATTTATTAGATGAAAACATACAGTTCTATCTATGCACTTAGCTGTAGATATTTCTCTCTTTCTCTTCCCTCCCTTCGCACCTAGCGACAGGGTTGATCTTCACACCTAGCCAAAGATCCAGAATACAGAGTCAATATTTCTCTCAACAACAGTAATAACAACAACAACGAACAATGATCAATAATGAAAAACAACCAACAATTGAGAAACCCTCTCGAATCTCCTAGACCTTTATTTATACATTACATGACTTCTCAGACAACCTTAGACTGAAGTCTAGGTGTCAAAACCCTAGATGCAAAACCCTAGGTCCAAAACCCTAGGTCCACTAGACCCATGTTTTAAGGGGTTCAACAGCCTGTTCCTCCTTCTTTTCCATGAGGTTCTCCAAAGAACCCGTTGGTATCTTCTTCCACTTGTTGATTTGTCCATAATCTATCTTCTTCGATTATTTGTCTTCCTTGATCTTCTGTTCCAACATATAGCTTTTACTTTACTTCTCTCCTTTGTTTCTGCTTCTTTTTGTATAGGAATGTTCCATCAGCGTTCAGTTTATAATATTCCACTTTATATATCATCTTACCTTGTTGTAGCTTTGCCACCAATTCCATGTACTGCAAATCTTCATTTGCAGCTTCCGAAATTATTCCTTTAATATTAGTTTGATACATGCTAATGATTGTAGCATGTAGTTCATGCACTCTTTTGTTGAGTGCATCAACCACTTTGTTCTCCTTTCCTTTGATATGCTTGAAATGAAAGTCATACTCATAAAGGAATTCCACCCATATACCTTCCTAGCATTCAAGTTTAATTGATCAAACAAATACTTCATACCGTTATGGTCTATCCTCAGTTCAAACCTTTTTCCCATGAGGTAATGTCTCCATTTATTTAGGGCTTGCACTATGGCTACCAACTCCAAATCCCGAGTTGCATAGAGCCCTTCATGCTCTCTCAATTTTATGGACTCATAACATATTACAAACCCATTCTAACTGAGGACTCCCACAATTCCTCCTTTTCATGCATCTGTACACACTACAAAATATTCATTTGGATCTGCAATTCTCACGATTGGAGCATTGGTTAACAACTACATCAATTTCTGGAAGCTTCTCTCACATTCTTTTGTCCATTGAAATTTCTTCTCCTTCCTTTGAAAGGAAGTGATGGGGTGAGATATCCTTGAGAACCCTGCAATGAACCTTTTTTAACAGCCATCTAAACCCATAAAGGATCTGACTTCTGTAACATTCTTCAACGTTGACCATTCTCTAATGGATTCTATCTTTTCTGGATCCACGACTATCCCATCTTTTCAGATGATATGTCCCAAACAATGGATCTTCTTTTGATAGAATGAGAACTTGCTCAATTTGGCATACAATTGGTTCTCTCTTAGAACTTGCAAAACCATCTTTAGATGATGTTCATTCTCTTCATTTGACTTGGAATACACCAGGATGTCATCCAAAAATACCATGACAAACTTCTTTAGATATTCTTTGAATACACCATTCATTAGGCACATGAAAACGACGGGTGCATTTGATAACCCAAATGGAACCATTGTGAATTCATAATTACCATACATTGTTTTGAAGGAGGTCTTGTTGATTTCTTCATCCTTTATCCTTACCTAGTGGTACCCTAACCTGAGATCTATTTTTTGAAAATATCTTGGCATCCTTCAACCGATCAAAGAGATCATCGATCCTTGGCAAAGGATACTTGTTCTTAATAGTCAGTTTGTTCAATTGTCTGAAATTGATGCACAATATCAATGTTCGATATTTCTTCTTCACGAAAAGGACTAGGGCACCCCAAGGTGACACACTTGGGTGTATATACCCCTTCTTCAGAAGTTCTTCAAGATGAAATTGTTGTTCTTTCAGCTCTGGTGTACTCATTCTGTAAGGCGTTTTTGACATTGGAGCTACTCTAGACATCATATTTATAGATAAATCAATATCTCTCTTCAGGGGTAGTCCTGGTACCTCCTAGAATACACCTTCAAAATCCTTTAAAACTGAATGGTCTTCAATATTTGACACCCTATCTTTAGGTGCTTCTTCCATATGAGCTACAAATATTTGGAAACCCTTCCTGTAACATTTGTTTAGCTGTGTTGTTGATATTTCTCTGACAACAACTACCCTTGGGATTCCCTTCACTTTCGTTGGGTTTCCTTCCTCATCTAGGAAAGTGAATGCCTTATTACGACAGTCTAAGATGGAATGGTGCTGGTCCAACCAATCCATCCCTATTAGACATTCATAGGAACCTAAAGGTAAGATGTTCAATTCCGCCCTCGTGCTCAGTCTATTCATGTCCACTTGACATGAATTAACCAACTCAACAACCTTTCTCTTGGCTCATGTATCCAGTTGCGCTAACCAAGATTTTCCATGCTTTCTTCTTGGAAAATGCAAACTTTCCACCATTCTAGGATCTATATAACTATGGATAGCTCCCGAATCAATTAAAATAGTAATGGTTTGGTTGTTGATCATACCTTCCACTTCAATCATATGTGACTAATATATTTCTTGATTCTTGTCCATGGCTGCGTAGATCCTTGGTACACTTCTGCCCATGTCCTTCACTATTTCTTCCTGTTGAACATTGTGGACAACTCTCACTTTGTCATTTCTGTGGGGGAAATATCTATACATATGATTTCCTTTACAACCCCAACATTCCATAGGTGGTTGTCTTGGCATTTTCCCACCTACTTCAGCCTTCCTAGGTTCTCTAAAACCTGGTTGTTCTTGAGAGACATTTATGAAAAAGGATGGCTTAGTACCCTTCTTTCTCTGATCCATATTGAATTTATTCTCGTCTTCCCAAGCCTTCTGGAAATTGGGCTTTTCTCTTTGCTACTCATATAAGCATTTTTCTCTCCTTATAGTTTCTTCCATATTTTTAGGATCATCATACTAGATCTTGTCACAGATGGAAGATGGTAGTCCACTCATATACCTATGAATTTTTACAGTCTCATATTTGATGAAAGGAATTTACTTCAAAAATTCAAAAAACATTCACTCATATTCATCAATGGTCATGCTACACAGGTTGATTTCAAAGAACTCTTTCATATTTCTGTCATAGTATCTCTTCATCAAGTATTTTTTTTTGAAATGATTCTTGAATTCCTTCCAAGTAACATGTTTCTCTTTAATGTGTTTCACCTGCACATGTTGATCCCACCACATGGATGCCTTTCCTTTCAGTTGATACATTGAATTCTTCCTTCTACATGAGAGGAATAATTCTGTAGTTGGAAATATTTCTTCATGCCAAGCAGCCATGTCTTAGCATCTTCCTCCTTCTTATGATCTCTATCAAACGTAGGAGGTTTAATCTTGTTCATTTCACCCTTCAATTCATGCACTCCTGATATCATATGATTTATGGTAGGAGATGGGCTTCAACTACTGCATGCCCTCCTCTTGGAGTGCCCTTGGGAGTGATGATGGTGTCTGCCAACACTCCTTGAGGTCATCTTCTCATCAAGGGAAATGTGACTTCTTGATTTACTGGATTCACTCTCCTTATCCAATTTATTTTCTATCCTTTTCAGGCTCGGTATCAACTTTATGTTGAATTCTCCCTGTTGTTCCCTAGATTTCATGAGCTTTTTGTTATCTGCTCGGTGAGTCTAGACAACTTTATGCAATCTTTCAATGATTTTCATCATGTTTCCCTCCTTATATATCATGTCTCCATTCCCATTGGAGTTTGATCCTTCTACTCCCAAATGGAAATCCATTCTACATTGAATATTGGGTGCAAGCCAAGGAAGGGGGGGTGTTAAGCACAAAAGCATTGTCACCCACAACTTTGGTGATAGTGTAAGGCCCATAGCGAAGTGAACAGAGCTTCATATGGGGCCTTGTAACCTGTTCTTTCTACAAATGTAACTAGATATTCTCCCCCAGCTGAAACTTGTGTGGTACCTGATGTTGATCATTGCGTTTCTTGTACTTAGCATTGTCTTTCTCTAAAATCTCATCGACCTGTTGGTGCACGTGCTAAATCCGCTCAATGAATCTATTGCCTTTGTCGGGCTCAGAATTAACATGGGAAGAATTTGTCTATGTGGTTACAAGAGGCAATGAAACATCAATGGGACCCGTAGTTTGGAATCACAGCCCCACTTGAAAGGGGATATGGTCAGTGGAGCTATGTAGAGCCTTATTGTAGTTCTTTTGAACATAGGGAAGACTCTCATCCCATGTACATGGATTCTTACAGTTATACATGCAAAGGATGTGCACAATCATATTATTGAAGACCTTTGTCTGGCCATCAGTTTGAGGGTGGAAGGCAGTAGATTTATTGAGCTTAGTGTGCAGTAGTGACCAGAGACTCAACCAAAATGTGTTGAGGAACCTGTTGTCCTGATCAGAGATGATGGTCTATGGTATCCCAAAATGGACCCACACTTGTTTGAATAACATCTTGGTAGTATATGTCGATGTGATGCTTTTCTTGTAGGCTTTAAGAATGACCATCTTTGAGAATCGATCAACCACCACAAATACACAATAATTTCCTTACTTGGTGGATTGAAGGCATGACATGTAATCCATCGAGATGAATTCCCAAGGCCTCTCAGGAGTAGGAAGAGGGGTGTATAATCCTTTCTTCTTGATGGTTGCCTTGGAAATGGGATAGGCAGTAACATATCTGATATACTTGATGGCTTCCTGTCAAAGTTTTGGCCAATAAAAATGTTTTTGTAGAATGACCACAATTTTCTCCATGCCAAAATGTTCTTCCATTCGACTATAGCCAGTCTCCCAAATCATCTTTGCATGCTCACTTGCAGGAACGCATAGATGGGCCAGATGGCATAATAGTCCATCCTAAATGTGAAAGTTAGTGGCATTTGTGCTTGTACCCAAGATATGATAGGTGGTGGTGAATAAAGGATCTCACTGATAAAGCTGGGGAAACTGATCCAGGTGGATATTGGGGACCATCCACCTATTCCAATTGGCTCCCCTTTACAGGTTTTACTTAAACATGGTCTTTTGTACTTCATTGTAATTGTGGGTTATACACTTTTGGGGTTATATAAAGCCCTACACAACTTCCAAATAGATATTGGTGGCCGCCCACCTAATCTAACTAGATTATTTTAGAATTTTTCATGTTAGTACATTGTTTTGTACTTCCAGGGTTGTTTTGGGGCCCTATACAGTGTTTTTTTGGCTTTCCACAGTCAAATTATAAGTCGAGTCAAAGTCTGATGAGGTAATGTGTAGTTCTCGATAATACCTTTCCAATGGGATATCAAATGCCTAAAATGAAAGTTGTATGAAAATGTTACAACCCTAGAAAGTTGAGGTACCAAATTATTGATTGGCTCCCATATAACCTTTGATGTTTCATCTCCCAAGGTTAGGGTTTTGGATGAATAGGGTTTTGGAATTCATGATTAAAAATGCCTCTAGAGCCTCATTGTGATCATTTTTCTTAGACGAATGCACATAGAAACCACATCTCTTCTCAGAGATAACTACCACCATTCAAGCAAGTTGTTTCATTTCTGCAATTTTACAATTTCAACCTATTGTATTTATTAAATAGAAGCTATTGTTCACTGGCTATCTTTTGTTGTTCTTTGTATCTCTTTGTTATAGTATTCAATCTATTATTCATTTTGTTCCACTAATAAATTCGGATCAATGGTATCAGAGTGGTTTGCTCTTCATTTGTTTTTCTTTGTGCATGTCCCTGACAAGATCTTGATACAAGAAGTTTGGAGTCGAACCAGTCGAGCCTTTACAAGATAAGTTGTGCCGACCTCAAACAAAAATCATGGCAGACAATAATAAATATGATGGAGTAGGATATCCTTTTAAAATGTTTCTCGGGGAATCCCTTGTGCGAAAAAGGAACGAGATGATGGACACCTTTGCAGATATCCTTCAGCAACTAACCACAATAGATGCATGTTCATCAAGCGACAATGCAACCCCTTTCAAGGTTCTTCTGTCCTCATAGAACTGGGGACTACTCATCATATCCTTCCAGCTTATGCACACAGTCTTCAACTTATCGTGGAATTTGTAAGGAACTCTCAGCAACACCTCTCGTTGGAGCTCACTAGGAAGATCGGGAATAGCCTCCATAACTGGCAACATTGCAACCCTACGTGAATGGATGGGACTTCCAAATTGAGTTTTAGCCTAAGCTTCTCACGAATCCTTATTTATGTGTATATTGAACTAAGTGTTACTTATTTATAATCTAGGAAGTTGTCCGTTGTGTGAAGTATTGGCCCACATTACTATTCATATTTAGTTATTAATTAAACATCTCCATGATTTGGGTAACTAGCCAGAGAAACTGGACCCAAGGGCTACCCATGGATTGTATAATTGGACCCAAGGGTTACCCATGGATTGTATTGGGTCCATTGTGTGAAGTATTAATTGATATTTGTCTCATCAACACTCAAGTGTTTTGGTTTTTTCACGTCTATTAATTTAAAAAAATAATTCATAGACCTTAATGATCCTCTCCAACCTACGTGAAACGATGGCACTTTCATTGATGTGTATATTGAACCATGTGTTGTTATTTATAAGCTACTAATGTGTGAAGTATTAACATACATTAATGGCTAATCAACATTTTAGTTTTTTTTTTTTTTCTCTGCAACTTGGGACGTGGGAAGTTATGGGTATTTTGTTTTTGGTCTTTGAACGTATTATCTGGCATATTGGGCATTTGTATTTGTTAAAGGCAGTGACATTGTTCATATGTGTAATTATTGAAATCACATTCATACTGTTGGGATCTATTATTGTTTGTGCACGCCGTTAGTGGTAATGGAAGAAAACCTCTTTGTTTTGGTTATTTTTACAGAAGAACCATTTGAATAAATACATTGTAGACCCTGACGTTGTGTTGTTGAAGAACAAGCGGTGCTATGGTGAGTGAGGTTGATTCACACGTGATTAATGCACAAAGCTAGACAATGAGCAATGTTGAAATTCATTGTTACTATTTTTAGTGAAATATTGGTATGATAGGTTAAAACTGTCATTGATTGGATGCATAATGTCTGGAAGGAACATCTAGGTTATATCTCAAAAATTGTTGAGTTGAAAAAGAATTGGTACTCTTTTACCTTCAAAAAGTGTGAGCACTCCAAGTGGGATCTAGGAAAACCATGGAGCATAAAAAACTCCCCCCTTCTTCTCAAACCCTGGAGTCCACTTTTTTATGCAAGTACAGAATGATTGGATAAAATTTCAGTTTGGGTAAGACTCCCTATGATCCCCTTTCATCTCTGGACCCTCGAGTACTTCAAATCAATCGGGAACTACATAGGTGACTTCTTAGATGCTGACATGACCTTCGAGAAAACAAAACAAAGGAAGGTGGAAAGAATTTTGGTCAATTTAAACATCAGGGAAGGTCTTGGTGAAGAGGTTGATCTCAGTTGGGGAAGCTACACCTACAATCAGAGACTGGATTATGAAAATATCCCTTTTAGTTGCAGGAGATGCCACCAATATGGACATTTGATCAAGAGTTGTAAGCTAGGAGTAAGAATCAAAGGAGCAGCTTACAACTTGGGTAATGGACGACCTCAAAACTCAACTCCTACTACACCCACAAGAAATGGTCTTCGATCCCAAAAGGAACAAGGATGTTAGAGTGACACTTTTCTAGAGGCCTCGATACTAGAATTCCACGATCACTGCTCAGGAATTGATTCTAAATCAAGACCAGAATCTTAGAGCCCTCCCTAGACTGGATCAAGACTGGCACCTATGGCATCCTCGGGTACTTCCTCAAACTCTGCGCCACGCATTACTATTTTAATAAACAATTTAACTTTAAATTGCAATGAGTGGTTGAGGACTCTTCCTTTCCCACCTCTCCCTACCCTCTCCCCCACTCCCCTCCCCCCTCTCCTTCCTCCCCTCCTCACCTTATGATCTACGACCCCTATGGAATCCGCTACACTCGCCCCTTCAAAAGCTTTTCGTCCCAACTCTGTAGAAGAGGACTCCTCCTCTTCCTCCTCGACCACCTCTACAAGACGATTTGTATGAACACCATTGAGTAAAGGACCTTTAGGGGATTTAGCCATGGAGAAATCAAACACAAAAAATAGTGGGTGGGGGAGACAATATAATTTCTAGAAGGCACAAAAGAAAGCCAAGAGTGACCTCATGGTTGGGAAACAACTCTCTATTTAACGGGTTCTTAGAGCAAGGTGAGACCTGGGAAAGGGACCTCAATGAAAACTTTCTCTTTTAACTGTAGGGGATTGGTTGTCCCCCTCAAAATACCATCCCTAAAGAGGGTGATCGACTCAGAACACCCTGATATACTTCTCCTACAAGAAATGATGGGGGAAGGAGAAGAAGTAAAATCTAGACTAATTTCCTTACTCTGAGGATGGAAGTTTGAATCTTTGGGTTCAAATGGAAGATACAGAGGACTAGATATTGGGAGGAATACTTGATTTATAAAAGTCATCAACTCTTGGGGATTCGAATCAAGAATTGGTATTGCATCCCTCTCATTAGAATTGGAAGATCCTGTTAATGTTGTCAATGTCTATGGCCTCTATCAAAAAAGAGGCCCCTACTAGGACAAGATCTTCTCAAAATCCTTCTTGAAATATCAACAAGTTATACTTGGAGGGGAATTAAAATTTTCCCTGGTTTTTTCTAAAGTTTGGGCAACACATGTGAGGGAAGATCCAGTGACCAGTTTTTTCAGTCAAAAGATGGTTGAGTGCAACTTATTGGACATTGAGCCTATAAAACACAAACCAAATCAGAGAAATAATAGAGTAGGAGATGTCAGTGTAGCCAAAAGGTTGGATCCTTTCCTAATAAAGAACACTCTACTGAAAACAACTGAAGCAATGGATCAGTTATGGAGGAATCTCATACCACTGTCCAATTTTTCTAGAAGTAAGAAAAGGGTCGAACAAGCCTCCAAGCCCTTTCAAATTCAACAGGACTTGGTTAATCGATGACTCTTTCACTAAACTCGTAAGAGAAAACTAGTCCCCCTTTTTTCAAGAAATAAATTTCTCGGTTGCTACTCACTTTGTTAAAAACCTCCAAACAATCAAAGGAAAAACAAAGATTTGGTCTTATTAGAAACAACTATCACAGGACTTGGAACTCAAACAAAAATATGGAGAACCAAATAAATCTCTTGTAGGAAGAATAAGGGGGTGGAACCATTTAGCAGAAAGTGTTCTAACACCATTTAGCATCTTAAGGACCAATATGGAACCCAAGAACATACCTTTGAAGGATTGTCAAGAATAGGGAAAAAGTGCTTCGAAGAACTCTACAAAGAAGAAAACAACGGTACCATAGAAGAAGTGATCTGAATGACACGATACTTCCCTAGTTTCGCAGATGCGGAGGATAACAAAATGCTAATGGAGGAGGTGACCTTAGAGGATTTAAAAGGAGTGATGAGAATCTTTCAAAAGGAAAAAATACAAGGACCATATGGATGGACCATTGAATTTTTCCTGGGCTTCTTTTATCTCCTTGGAAAGGATATTCTAAGGCTAGTTGAAGAGATCAGGCTAATAGGTCAAATGCCACTAAGCCTAAACTGCACCTTTATAAAATTAATCCAAAAAAAAGAGAACCCAAATTGTTTGGATGATTTCAAACCATTTTCACTATGCAATTGCATTTACAAGATCCTGTTCAAAGTCTTACCAAGAGGATTAAAAAGAATCCTCTCTAACAAAATTTTGAGTGAAAATTTTGGATTTCTGGAAGGAAGACAAATCCACAAAGCGATAGGGGTGGCAGAAGAATATTTACACAACATTAAGTCTAGAAAATTAAAAAGTGTTGTCTTGAAAATCAATTTCTCCAAAGACTATGATAGAGTAAGTTGGCTCTATCTACAACTCCTCTTAAAACATTTAGGCTTTCTAGTCTGCTTCATCAGATGGATTATGTGCTCCATTACCACTGTCTCCTGCTTAGTGCTCATAAATGGTTCTGCCTCACCTTTTTTTTAGATATGAAAAGGTTTTAAGACAAGTTTTCCCACTCTCCCCTATGCTTTTTCTCCTAGTATCTCAAGGCCTAAGTAGGGCACTTGCAACAGAAAACCAAACAAGATCCTTTCCCGTAATTAAAATCATGTCATCTCTTCAAGTTACACATCTTATTTTTGTGGATGATATAATTATCTTCATCACGGGATCTATATCATAGGCTTGGACCCTAAAAAACATCATAAATTTCTTCTCCAAAGCTACAAGAATACTCATAAACAAAGAGAAAAACACCCTAACTACTTTTTTACTTTCAGATGGAGAAAAGGGACTTTTTAGACAACTTTTTCCCTTTTCATAAAATACATTAGAAGAAGGGATGAAGTATCTGCGTTTTGTTTTAAAGCCAAATGAATACAAGAAAAAGGATTGGTCTTGGCTTCTAAAAAAACTAGAAACAAAACTCTTATCTTTGAGTGACAGATTGATTTCCAGGGCATGTAGACTAGTCTTAGTTAAATTGATCTTGGAAGCTATCCCAGTTTTTTGTATGTCACTCTATTGGATTCCTAAAGGAGCACTAGAGGTAGCTTAGAAAATCACCTTCAAATTTCTTTGGAGTGGGAAAAAAGATTCTCATGTGACACTTTGGGTTCTATTAGCCCAGGGGTAGACCTAGGGTTCAACTCTTACAGTGCACCAACAAACCCTGACTACTTTCCCTTTCGAAAACACTTGCAAAGAAGATGCAGTCTCACCCGAAGTAGAAATAGGGGGTTGCAGGACGCAGGTGTCTACAACCAGAGGAAATGCAATACGGTCTTAGAACATAACACAATAGAATCCTAGATATGCTTAACAACATTATACTTAGCTTCACGAAGTTATATCTCTGATCCAACCCAACAATGCAGTAACAATATGTCAGATGAAAAATAACACAGCATCAACCACAAAGACAATAAGATATACGTGGTTCACCCTCTCCCTCTGGACACATCAACAAAACCGTGTTTCTTGATTTATTAGATGAAAACATACAGTTCTATCAGTGCACTTAGTTGCATATCTTTCTCTCTTTCTCTCTTTCTCTTACCTCCCTACGCACCCAACTGTAGGGTTGATCTTCGCACCCAGCTGAAGATCCAGAATATAGATTCAATATTTCTCTCAACAACAGTAATCACAACAACAATGAACAATGACCAATAATGAACAACAAACATTAATTGAGCAACCCTCTCGACTCTCCTAGACCTTTATTTATACATTACATGAATTCTCAGAAAACCTTAGACTGAAGTCTAGGTGTCAAAACCCTAGATCCAAAACCCTAGGCCCAAAACCCTAGGTCCACTTGACCTACATTTTAAGGGGTTATCCAACCTATTCCTCCTTTTTCTCGAGGTTCTCCAAAGAATGCATTGGTGTCTTCTTCCACTTGCTGAGTTGTCCATGATCTATCTTCTTCGATGATTTGTCTTCCTTGATCTTCTCTTCCAACGGATAGATTTTCCTTTACTTTTCTCCTTCGTTTTTGCTTCTTTACCCACTTCGACCCTTCCTCGGTTTATGTGCCTTCCACGTAGTTTGCACTTTTCCATTTTTCCTTAATCTTCTCTTCCTTACATAACCAAGGGCCAACAATCCCCAAACACTCACATGTGACTCGTCTTGAGTCACTATAAGATTGACCCTTCTATATCACTCTGACTGTTGATTGCGCAGAAGAGCCTGTGATTTCTTCTCTGTCCCTCCCCATCTTGTTCAGACTGTCTTTTTTGTGTCTGGTACCCAGTTTCAACTACACCTAGTACTTAGACCCTTCCTCCTTTTCTCTTACTAAGAGCTGTGAGGCAACTGGTTGTCACAATACAACTTCAACCGACTCCCATTTACCAAGCCTTCTTTCCATTCTCCATTAAGGGTAAATGCGCAACTCCTCCTTTTGTAACATAGGAAACCTCTAATGGTCTGAGCTAATGTGTCCTGAACTTCCCTAGATTCTTCATGAACATGTTGTCATATAAAAGTACCAAATATCCTTGCTTAAATGCTTTCTTCTTGATGTGTCTGTCATGGTAAGCCTTCTCTCTCTCTTTTTGTACCTGCTGATGAAATCCCACAATAAACTTGTCTTCCTCCACTTCCAGCAACTACACAAGTCTGTCTTGAACAACACCTGTGTCAAGCATACCTGTAAATGCTGCAATTATTAAACTAGGAACCAAATATTCCATGATTACCACTGCTTCCAAGCCATAAACCAATTTAAAGGGATTTTGTGTAGTTAAATTTTTGTAAGTAGTTCTATAAGCCCATAACACTGCTGGAATTCTGAGATCTCAATCATCTATGTTAACGCTACAAATCTTAGTCAATGTTATCTCCAAGATCTTATTGAAAGCTTCAATTGTACCATTCGCTTATGGGTGATATGGAGTGCTCTTCTAATGGTGAACTTCAAATTCATGAGTGAAGGATTCAATATTTTTGTTGATGAAATGTGTACCTTGATCACTCATAAGAATCTTTGGGCATATGAATCTAGTTATACTATCCTCAAAGATGAATTGTGCAGTTGTGGTTGAACTACAATCCTTAACTACTCTTCCTTCTTCCCATCTGATCAAATAGTCTCTAGCAGTGATAATGTATCGAGTTCCTGTGCGCTTTTCGGGTTGGTTAATAGGTCCCACGAAGTCAATATCTCATTTCTCAAATATTTTTAATGTTAGATGAGGTGCCATAGGCATCTCATCCCTTCTAGAAGGATTCCCTACTCTTTGACATACATCGGAGGCTCTGTAGTATTCCTTATCATATTTATGTAAAGTAGGCCACCAAAGGCCATCTCTGAGATCCTTCTGCATTTTTCTTTTCCCTACGTAGTGTCCTCCTATGATGCCTTCATGTGCTTATGCAAGAATCAATGACATGTCTGCCTCCATAACGCATCTCCTCAAGATCTCTTTTGGTCCCATCTTATATAATTTTCCAACTATAAGTTGAAATTTAGCAGCATGGAATACCATCTTCTTCTTCTAAATAACTTTATATTCATGAGGTGCCATTCCCGTGGATAAGAACTGAACTATCTCGACGATTTGATCATCAAATGTTTTGATGGCCAACAACTGTGCATCTGGTAGTGTATCCTTCATACTAGTAGGTTCCTTGCCATGGTCTAACCTAGATAATTGATCAAGTCCTTTATTCATTCTTCTTGTCTTGACCACAATCTCAAAATCATACTCCTAAAATAGTAGTATCCATTTGCATATTATTCCACCAAACACATGCTTGTTGACTAAGTAATTCAATGCAAAATGATCAATGAACATATTAAAATCCTTCCCAACAAATAGTGTTTAAGATTCTACAATGCATATACCATAGCCAAGCTTTCTCTTTCAGTTGTAGTATAGTTCCTTTCAGCTGTAGAACGTTTCCTGCTAGCAAGGGCTATGGGGTGGTCAATGTCTCCTTCTCATGGTTATGCTAAGACTTCTCCTAATGTAATGGACAAAGCATTGAGATGAACATATAACTCCTTACTCCAATATGGAAAGACCAAGATAGGTGCAATGACCATTTTTTGTTTTAGTGTGTTGAAGCTTTGTTGGCATTCTTTTGTCCATTGGAACTTACTATATTTCTTTAATAGCTTCTCCATAGGAGTTGTTATCTGTGCATAACCCTTAATAAAAAAATTGTAGTACCCAGTGTGTCCTAATACAATGTGCAACTATCTAACTGAAGTAGGAGGAGGTAGATCGAAAATGATAGTGATCTTGGAAGGATCTACCAACAACCCCTACTTACACACAATATGCCCTAGAAACACTCGAAAGGGTGAAAAGAAAATACATTTTTTCAGATTCAGGGCAATCTGACATTGCCTGCACTTGTCTAACATTAATCTCAAGCATTCAATATGATCCTTCATCAGGATAAAAATATTCCAATAATCAAAGTAGGCATCCAATAACTTGTGTAAAAAGTCCTTAAAGGCTTCAACCACAACCCTAGAAAAGATGGTTGGTACATTATTCAAGCCAAAAGGCATCACAATGTACTGAAAAGAACCCCATTCTGTTGCAAATGTGGTCTTATGTCAATATTCCTTAGCAATAATGATTTGGTGATAACCTAAAAATCCATCTATGAATGAGTAGACTATTGAGCACTCAACACACCCTAAAGAAATCCTGTGCCAAATTTTACTTTTTGGGTACCACTTTATCTCTTGCAATGCCTAATTTCCACTTTAGTATGAAAATTGTTTCCTTTGTTTATCATTTTGTATTCTCATGTTAACTCTTTTAAAGTTTTTCTGAGCATGTAAGAATCATCATAACTTTAAAAGGGACTAACATTTACTTGAGGAATCGACAGTCGAAACTCTTCCCCAATGTTCTTGAGAAGTTTGACATCAAGAAGGATTATAGGTGATGGAAAATGCTCGAGAAACCAAAGTAGTCGATCCCTGATATTCATAGGCGTCGACAGATGGTAGTCTATTATGTGACAAGTTCCAAAGAAAGAATATCATTGACGAACCATCCTCGTCGGTACTGGGAAGAAACGAAGAGAATAAGCATCGAACAAGTAAGGGAATGATATCGCCGATCATCGACCTCCGAAATGTTTTCGGCATCAGGATTTTACGAATATGATAAATCACAAAGAAACTACACACTTGAACTATCCCCGATTGTCAATCCTCGATAACCATTGATGTAAAAAATCTCAGGCTTGTTTTAATACACAAGTGTCTTGTTTAAAAACTTGACCTGACTAACATGTATGGTCAAACTACCTATCCTTAGTTGCTACTTGTTGTTTCCAAAGTGACTAGACTTACAATCGAGTTGTTCACTGGGGTCATTACTATCTCTCGAGATCCACATGGCAACTTGAACCAGTTCTTCTACATTGACATCATGCATCAAAACCCGTCGGCATCGGAAGTTTTCTCAGGAGGGTACCAACAAAAACATACACAAGGATAGTAGTCGATTCCCGACCTTTCCACTGAGAAAGGCAACATGATGGGACATTTTATCTCTAAGATACTCTAGATACGACACAATTAAAAGGTTAATTAATTCCAGGATCACGCATTAGTTGCTAATTTGTGAGTAAATCAAAAGGACTGTTTAATCCTGCTGATACAATGCATCTCCCTCCGCACCTCTACCTCCAACTAATGTAGAACTTATTTGCAGAGATTCAACAATAGGTTGTTTTGAATTGCATCCACTACTCGTATTAACTGCTTGATACGACTGGTAGAATCTCTCCCATTATATTCTTTTGAGTCATTGTGTATGAGTTTATTCTGCACGTAAAGAAGTTCAGAGCACCCAGAGGATCAAGATGAGCGATCTAGAGAAAGTGTCCAAGGTCCAGTAGGTATTAAACAACAATTTTAGCAAGCATTAAAGGTATGTAGTGTCTTATGGTGTTTTACGCTTCATTTCATATGTTTTCATCCAACGCTTCTCTGTACACATTCCTAAAGGATTGTTTTCGGTTGGAGGAATAATTCCTCTAAAGAAACCCACCACCAGGAAATATCCAAGAGAGCCAAAGATATAAGAACCAGAGGTGGGAGAAGGTTCCTCCCCAGTGGTTGCAAGGCAATTGGAATTTGCTCCAAAGTCGGTGCCCGTCATCAAGACAACCACCAAGAACAACAAGCACTATAAAGACTCGAGTATCTTGATTCATTCCAGTAGGGCCGAGACAAAGAAGAACATGGAATTCAGATGATATGAAAAAGTAGTCTTAATCGCATGAAGTGATCAACTGAATATTGGGCTAAGATGTCTCAGGAGTCACACTGAGAAATTCTAGAGCAGTGGGCCAAATGTGAGAAACATTGGGGAAAAATCTACAAATTAATGAAGGATATAAGACTCCCCGAGTTCAGCACCCCTAAAAACTTTTTCGAATTGAGTGACGTAGTCAATTCACATGCCAAGCAAGATTCATTGTGGGCCGAAGATCTCACAAAGATGAACACCGCAATACCAGGGAAAGTGCAACGATTTATGGACCACCCAATTAAAAAAATTGTCTACCAAACATAATGTTCCCATTTAGTAAAGAGTGGTAATTATCCACCCAGAATAAGTAAACTATGTTGAAAATAAAACATTTTGAAGAAGAGAGGAGCTAATATTCAAATCTCCAAGGTTGTAGCCCATATATTAAAAAAACCAGCAAATTCTTCGCTGAATTCAATTGCAATCCACTTCCCAGTTGACAGTTGAAACAAATAAGAGATCAAATGACCTTCATTATCAACACCAGTCACAAAAATCCGGTCGCCCCATAATGCAACATACAACATAAAGGAAGGATCTAGTGAAGGAGTAGCCACAAACGTCCAAAGGTTTTTCTTATTATCAAATTTCATCATTTCTTTTCTATCGAACACGTACATGTTCCCACATGTAGACACAAAACCCCAACATAGGTAGATGGACATCAGTGATATCCACATGTCTTCCAAGGTATTCCAAGTACCCATCTTCGCATCAAACACTTCGGTGCTTATTTCAACTCAAGGGTCAAAATCCTTGTTGGTTCCACTTATTACCATGAATTTTCCATCCATGAAAACACCCTGAGACCTTTCACTATTTTGGGTCATGGGAGGCAATATTTCCCATTTGTCTTCTTCCAAATTGTAAGCTTCTGTAGTGGCTAGAGTGTTTCCATGCTCATCTCAACCTCTAGCAACATAGATAAGTCCTTTCGAAGAAGAAACAAAGCAAGCGAAGAAGGATCGAGTAGTGGGCATGTCATCTCCATGCCGCCATTTGTTGGACTGGAAGTCATAAATGAATACCTCCTTGCTGGGCATCAGAATAAATTTCATTTGGTTAGAACATACTTCGAGTAGGACAATATTTCCATTCACAGAAAGGAACTTGACACACATCTTTCGAGGATAGGAAGGAATGGGGGGTATCATTTTCCTCATGCCCTCTAGAGTGTTGTATATGGTTATTCAAATTATGTGTCCATCAAAGGTACGACATGGATCTAAGTGAGTCAGACATATAAATTGTTCGGTATTCCCATAGGTTCTTTTGTCCTCATAGAACTGGGGACTACTCATCATATCCTTCCAACTTTTGCACACAACCTTCATCTTATCGTGCAATTTGTAAGGAACTCTTAGCAATAGCTCTTGTTGGAGATCACTAGGAAGATTAGGAATAGCCTCCATAACTGGCAACGCTACGAACCTACGTGAATGGATGGCACTTCCAAATTGAGCTTTAGCCTAAGCTTCTCACAAATCCTTTTTTATGTGTATATTGAACTAAGTGTTTCTTATTTATAATCTAGGAAGTTGTCCATTGTGTGAAGTATTGGCCCACATTACTATTCATAACTCTCTGATTAAAAACTAGAACTACCTTTCCAAATATATTTAGAAAAACTGCCTCTATTACGTCAGTCACTTAGTTATAGGTTAGTTATATTTTATACATATTATATATATTTGTTTTTTTTAATTTGTTAGTGTGTCCATGATTTGCGGAACTAGTGAAAGAAACTATACCTAAGAGTTAGACATGGATTGTATAATTGGACCCAAGGGCTACCCATGGATTGTATTGGGTCTATTGTGTGAAGTATTAAGTGACATTTGGTTCATCAACACTTCAATTTTTTGGATTTTTCATGTTTATTAATTTAAAAAACTAATTCTCCAATTAAAAACTATCCATGGATTGCTAGGCCTCAATCAATGTCTCATAATTAAGGATAAATTATCAGCGATGGATTATGGGGAAATACTTTGAGGGATATCCTGAGCACACTAATATTTATGCCAACCCCACTTGAGTCACATGTAGTTTTTACTAGAGTTTGAAGAAAACTTGGGAAGCCTCTTTTCTTCCATGTTGTTTATCATATTCTTGTACATTAAGTACCTAGTCATAGTCATGCTCTCAATGGAGCAATGACCTACTTATGTGAAGGGGATATGATTGGGTGCAGTGTCTCTAATTTTAAGACCATAACTTACAAAATGATTTTTAATTTACTCTATCTTTATCCACAATTCTATAGACATGATACAACCCCAAACATCACAACCATAAAGGATAATAGGAGTGGAAACAATCTCAAAGTAGAGTCTCAAGTCCCAAATGAAAATCTCCACTAATTTACAATTGATTTGAAATCCATAACATGATTTCCAATCTCCATTTATCCTTTTCTCAGTTTTATTGTTCTAGTTAAAATTGTGATGAACATTAATTTTAAGATATTTGTATGAAGTCACTTCCTCCAAGCTCTTAATGATCCTCTCCAACCTATGTGAAAGGATGGCACTTCCAAATTGAGTGTTATAATAAACCTTCTTTGATGTGTATATTGAACCATGTGTTGTAATTTATAAGCTACAAATGTGTGAAGTATTAACATACATTAATGGCTAATCAACATTTTAGTTTTTTTTTGTTTTTCTCTACAACTTGGGATGTGGATTAATTTAAAAAAATAATTCTCTAATTTAAGTGTCTAAAATATATTTTAAAAAATATTTTATTTTATTTTATTTACTAACTACTCTCCATATTTAGTGGGCTTAATGGTTAGGAACATGTGTTTCCTTATAAAACTCATAAGTTCAAATCCGTAGGAGATAAGGGTAGTCAAATCCCTCCTAAAAGGTTAGGAAGTCAATATTGTAATCAATAATCTGAAATTGACATTTAATGTGGGTTTATGGATAACATAAAGTTCTTTTCACCTTTGACCCTTTTAATGTCATAAATATCACCAATTCTTTTAACCCACACCCTTCTAGTAATTACCCAATACCCCATTTCACTATGGTTTAACTATGGAATTTTTGAAAGTTTATTCTTATTAAATAACAATGTTGACTTTTTTCTTTTGTAGTTAAACCGTAGAGATGTTTTTTATTTTTGAAAATAATGTTGTAAATAATGTAAATTTGGGGTTTTAAATGGATCTCTTAAGGAAAACATTAAAATAGTAGAAGTGTTAGAGATATCATCTAGTAAAACTTAATCTACATTGTCTCATTAATGATAATTACTAAGTAAGTTGGGTTAGTATAGAGTTACCAGATGAGAGTTAAAATAATAATAAAAGCTTCATATCTACATCCACACACAATAGATAATATAATACTATTATATATATATATATATATATATATATATATATATATATATATATAATCTAATAAGATTATATTATTTATTGTGTGTGGGGTTATAATGCAATATGTCTCATGGTTTTTATAATATAATGGATGTGCTCATTTTACCATTGACAATATCACTATTGTCACCCAACCATAGGCCTAGGCCACCCTCCGAGAACCTTAACCTTGAAAGAGAATCACTCTGAAAGCAAAGCCTAGGATAGATAGCCAAACAAAGGGTATCATACCTTTCCCCAAGGATATCCCACCAAACAAGAGATGATCAGATAGTCCAAACCATAACCAAGAGATAGTCCAAGCCAAAACGTAATCTGCTAGCTGCAGCAGCTACAACGACAGCTCTCCTCCAAACTTGCGCACAAACTGGGAAACTGCAGTGCCCAAGTGCTTCTCTGCAATTCTGAGAATGCCTTCTAGAATGAATACTAGCCTCTTGCATTTATACTAATTCTGGCTAACTGCCTGGGTCGACTTCTGATTCTGGGTGTCTATTTACTTAGTATATAATATTTCTTCTGACCGACTTCTTCTCTTGTAGGCTAATAACCTAATACCAATTATCCTCTTGAGCCGACTTGTCTTCTAGGGTTATTATCCAATTCCTTAGGGTTTCTTCTTGCTTCCCAGAATATTCGATTCTCGTTAGGTTTACACATGGAGGTAAATACCTCCCACAACTACCATAATATTAACAATCTCTCCTAGCTAGGGAGGTATTATAGGTAATGGTCTTGAGCAAAAACATACCATTCACTCGGTAGCATCAACATAGTTTTATAGACTATCTCATGAATAGATCATGAGTACCATCATCACCATCAGTGTCATCAGTTGTAACATCTTTGTTATCACTAAAATTTCGTCCGCACATGGTTACAAGAACTCAGCATCGTCAAACAGTGATGAAGTCATCCATGGAAATGAATTAATACCACAGCATTCAAAAAAGGTAAAAAACTATACAAAGTAGTGAAAAATTGAAGAGTGCTTTGCTGACATTGGGCGCGCGTGCATGTGCAGAAAAAGAACGTAGAAATTGTGTACAGGCGCACGATGTGTGACTGTTAGCGCAAAAAGCCGTGCACCTGCTAAACAATGCATTTATGGAAGTGTTTGGCCTCCCAACCACTTATGGTTCATCTCCCAAGCTGATTTGACAGTCAAATCTAGGTTGGATCTGATTGGTGGGCTGGTCAAAGACCTAATAATGCCCTAATTGGCCTCTTTTCACACTACAAATCAGTTAAACAATAACCCAAACGAATGCTATAAAAAGACATGGATGCACCTCATTTTCTCAAGGAATTCAAAGTAATGTTATGCTGTCTCTATTGTTTTGAGGAATCCATCCTTGACACAAGCATATTGGCACCATTACATTGGAAAATCCACCTCACTGTTATCCACAATTTTGGTTGTCATGATGATGCAATGATGATGGAGAAATCGGGCTCTTAACTAGAACACTTTCCTGAGAAAAGTTACCTTTTGTCTGCTTCCAGAAATTATATTTTTGAGGGATGTTCGCAGGCTACCTATATATTTTCCTGCGAGAATGCATGATTCTCATAGGCTTCATTAAGCTGGAGTGTGAGGGGTTCACACTGTACCTAACTGTCAGGGTGCGAACATTTTCTAAAGGAAGGGAAAAGATAAAATCTCAAACCTTCTAGAAGGGAATATTCTAGAAGGGTGAGTTGGCTTTCGAATGGTCATCTAAGTACTGGTTTTCTTGATATCTTGGGATCATTCCTATCTAAGTAACTAATCTATCCTCTTCTATATATTGAGGGGATTTCTCATGGAAAAGATTACCAACAAACTAGTAAGAGATTAATTGGAGAATTAGTGCAAGATTGTATAAAGGACTGATGCTACAACAGCTAGAGACACCAGCAAGGTTATTGAAAGTGGTTGATATTCTTCATGCATGAGCAAGTGTGTGTGTCAGAGCTAGGAGCCATCGAAAGGAGATCTACAACATCAAGGCTTAGGTTGTAAGTCTTACTTTATATCAATTTAATACAACAATATGTCCCTTTCCCATAAAGCTGATGTCACTTTATTACATAACTCCTTGATCATATGTACAGATTAGCTATTGAATATATTGAATTGTCTTCACTTCGATTGGTTTGTACCGTTGTTATCTTGACGGTGCAAGAGCATTGGAGCGAAATTGGTACAACAGAGACCCAAGGAAGAGTTCATAAGGTATGTACATGATCCTTGCTTCCTAGTTCATTCAATAGTACAAATCTAGGGAAAGAGTAGTATTCTGTCCTACTTTGTTCTAGATCCAGGTGGATCTAGGGAGATTGGTTTGTGTCCGCACTTATGGATTAATCCTGAAACAAAATTGGTGACTCCACTAGGGAACAATCCCATTTTTTGGTGGCTTTTTGTATTTTTCTGTGGCCATTTGCTTCGGTTCCATTTTTCTCTTGTTTGGTCAGTCTCTGAGTCCTCGGGATACCCTGAGAGACCTTCTGGGTCTATAAGCCTTTGTCAATTTTGGTTTTAATTTCAAAATTTTTGTCATCTTCAGGACTTCTCGCACTGCGTTCAACTATAGCCTACGAGAACTAGTTAGGTTAGCACCCTGCACATAGGGTCCAGTGCGAACACCTCGCACCTTGCTTCAAGGTGGCCTGCGAGAATCCTATCTTCTCGCACTGTGTTACACTGCTTGCCTGCAAGCAAGATTTTTGAAAATTTTGAATTTGAATTTTAATTTCTTAGATCAATTGATCCACCTCTAATAGGCTTATTGGATCATTGATTGATACATCTCTTGCTTTAGTTTGCATGCTTGAACTATTTTAAGGTTTCAAGGTAATTCTTGTTTTTTGAAGCTTGACTTTCATTTCTTAGCTCTTATTAGCAAATTCATTCTCTCTGACTTTTGGAGTTAAGTGTGTCTGGTTGGATGAGAACCAGTGATTGGTTGAGAGTTAAGTGTTCGGTGTTTCTCATTTGCTTGTTGGTTCAAAAGAACATTTTCGTTTGCATTGAGAAGACTCATTGGTTTGTTCTTGGTTTTGTTTTTTCTTTCATTGAAAGAAGTGATTGGATTGTTATTGATTGATTCTTTATGATTTGGTTTTATGATTTCTCATTGATATAGTGGGAATTCTTTTTGGAAAGTGAATAATAATTTTTTCTTTCAAAAACTTTGTTTTTGCCTTTTAGAAAACATTGAAAAAATCAAATTTTACAGTTGGTTGAAGTATTTGGAAAAGACACATAGAAATTGTCCTTTGATAAATGGTTATTTTCATTGACATCTAAAAGGAAATTGTGCATTGCATGATAATATTGAGTTGATTTGGAAAATTTTCTCTCTCTCCCATAACTAGGATTCATGGAATGAATAGAGTCATTTTTCATTGTTATCCTTGCATTATTTGGGTTAGAGTCATACAACATGAGTTTCACTTCCGTTACCTTTGAGTAAATAACAACTTTTTAAAACATTGCGTAATCTTAAAATTTATCTAGTAACTTTTTCTAGGGCTCTTTTACACCAACATTTAGCTAGGCTAGTGCTTTGGAGTAGGAAGAGAGATACACTCTCCAAAATCTCAAAAAAACACAATAGCATCTTGAGTTAGGGAGTGTTAAATTCCATTTGCAACATATTGTCCTGGGAAGCCCTTCTAACACAAGGGTCAAGCACTAGGTCACATTGGTGTTGGCAGAGTTACTAACCCTTCTTTGTTGACATCGATGTAGAGATTGCACGTATTACGGGGATCACTCCGAGGTATACCCACAATGATGAGTGGAAGCCTTTGAGTTGATTTTAGGCTAGATACCCTGCCCTTGCGTGTGGATCGGACTGACAAATGTTCCCCCAGGTTTTACTATTGTTTGTGGTGACCTTAGTGGCCTATCTCTCTAGGTTCTTACCCAAGGTGACTGTGAAGGGGAAATTCTTCACGGTACCTGGAATTGACATTGGCGAGACTCACTCGGGCTCCTTGGAGGGTATACCCACGATTATGTGTGGGATCTTGCACCAGGGTGTAAGTCTGTTAAGCAGGTCGTCAGTGTAACTTTTCCACCCTAGCCCCACCCCTTCTCATCTCATTGTCGCGACGTTGGATTTCATCACCAACTAGTGACTTCGAAATTATAAGGTATTGTTTGCTTGGTGATTGCTTCCTAGATTTTCTTTACTAGTGTGTGTTGTTTCTCGAAGTTGACCATAGGATTTTCTTCGAGGAGCTTGTCATTCATTTACAATTGCTCCCCCACAACGTTCACGTAGAATGCAAGGTTTATCCCCGGAACATCCGAACATTTCACAACCCTTGACTACAGCAACACCTGAGGGTACCCCTGAAGGTTCCCCTCATCAGAGTGAAGTCCAAGACGTTTCTACACCACTTCCATGGGTGGAATGTATTGATTCTCTAGAAGATTTTCGGATTACCAATACTAGAGAAGACTATAGCATTCGCCGTGGTGAATGACCTTTTGTGCGATTAAATCCTCTTGAAGAAGTCATTGTTACATCTTCTGAATCAACCGTTGGGCCTTCTTCTGGTGTAGTAGGCCAAGATCCTTTTTGGTTGGGTGATTTCCGACGAGTCCTTTTCGGTACTGAGTCACCTCCGGTTTACAAAATCAACCCTCCAGTATATCTTGACATGGAAACTACACCTATAGCAACCACTTACCATTTTGTTCTTCCTCCTGAGATGGCCCATCTCATGAATACTACGAGTGTCCAAAATGAAATTCCTGCAACTACCTTTGCTCCTATCAACACCTAGCGAATGCATGAGGCTAACCCAAATTTACCTCCTAGTTACCATGCATTGAATGCTTTGTTGAATGTTTCCAATCCAACACCTCAACAAACCCCAGCCAGTTCTCTAGGTGGTCCTCCGTTTCCTGGGCATCCTATTCCCGATTTTATCCCGACACTCCCTCAATTTCCTACTGGCAATCCTAATCCTAGTGGCACTATCCCGACTATTGCACCAAACTTGTAGATTCCTGTTGGTGGACAGGGTGGTACGGTTCCTTTTCCTTTTCCCAGACACAACGCAGTTACCACGCAGCCTATGGTTGGTACACAACTCTCGGGTGGAACTATACCTACAGTAGGGGGACCTACCTCCCCTTTTGGACAAAATATACCTCCTGAATTGGCCCAGTATTGGAATCAACTTTTACAATTTTTTCCTCAAAATGCTGGGGGGCAGACAACTGTCCCTCCTGTAGGTCAACCTTATCCAGGTGTAACTAATCCTATTTGGGGTTTGGGTCAAACTACTCAACCCCAGGTCCCTAATCAAACTCAAGGTTACAATCCTTGGGGCTACTATCCTATCCGGTCACCGCAGACTCAGCCAGGGTCTTCCCTCTATGGACAGTCTTCTTACGCTCCTACTGGTTTTCCAACAGGGATTCCACCCCAAAGCCATCAGTACTCGCAAGTAAACCAACAGTTTCCTTTTCTTGCTACTTTGGATTTTCCAGATTTGTCTAGGATTCTCAATGATCCTATTCTTCACTCTCCCCAATGGCCTGCTATTCCTTCTAAGCTTCGATCGTATATTCCAAAATTCGATGGAAAGGCGGGAGAGGACCCAAATAATCATGTCATGACTTTTCATTTATGGTGTTCTTCCAACTCGCTGAAGGATGAATCCATTCGTCTATGTCTTTTTCAACGAACCCTTACTGGTTCGATTGTGAAGTGGTATATTGAATTGCCATGAGGTTTCTTTTCTGATTTCAACACTCTAGCTATGGATTTTCTCACACATTACCAGTTACCGATCCATTACAACACTGGGACTGAGATCTTGACTTCTTTCAAACAAACAAAAGGTACTCACATCTCGGATCATATACATGAGTGGAGAAGGAGACGACGTCTCATCAAACTTGAACTCCCTAATCAGTTACTAGCAGAATGGTTTACGAAATCTTTCGTGAACAAAATTGGTAAAGACATCGCTATGGGTGGTGTTGTTACAGAAGAGCAGGATATAAGTCGCGCTCCGTATGTTGATCTCATTTATTCGCAAACGGGAACACTTTACACCCTACTACCTGATTTACCTCGTCCCGGTACTTCCAGCGCTTCAACTACTCCAGCTGTCTCTCATGCAGCTGATGGTGTGATTGGTACTACTCATACCCATTCACACTTTGTTTCAAATACAACCCCTAAATCCACATCTTCTAATGTTCAAAGTGCTTCGTCTCCTGCTCCTCCCACCGGTAAAACCTCTGAAGTGAACGTTGTTCAATCTACGCCGACTGGTAAAAATAAATCAAAGAAAGGGAGAGGCAAGAATAAGGAGAGTAAAAATAATAATCAAAATGAGAAAACTAAAACCCTTCCTGTTGACGATCGGGATAAGTGCAAACCATGTTACCTTTGCCTTATCTATCGTGATGATCACTACACGAAGGATTGTCCGAGACATGCCGAGGTTAATAAGTTCCTTCAAGGAACGTTGAAACACTCTACTCCGATAGTCTTGTCTCAACCCTTCCCATCTCAGCAACATGCCTCCTTGGTCATGCATGACCAACTGTCTACTTCTACAACATCATATGTTTTGATGTGTACCGGTGATTCTAAGAATAATGACGTTGCCATCGCAACTAGAGCCAAAGATTATTCTCCATCTAAGGAGAAGGTTGACGATTTACCTCTTGATTTGGTACAACCCTCTCCACCGAATCCACCTACCAACGGTCCTCTTCATCTCGAACGACCAAGCTCTGATACAGTCCTACGACCCCTGAAAGGTGTCGTTAAGAAATCGACATTCAATCCTCATGCTCGGGTGGCCCAGAACTATAACATTGTCTAAGATCTATCCCAAGCACCTTTAGCAATGTCTTCCCTTGAAGTCCTTCAGTCTTGTCCTGCACAACGAAGGGCTCTATTGAAAGCCATAGGTGGAGTTGATCCTACAGATACGAATCTCATAGTCTTTGACTTGGAAGACCATATTCCAAGGTTACCCCCATAGCTTTTGTTTTAGATACAAGTTGTTGTCGCTGACAAGAACATTTGTCGAACTGTTATTGATGAGGGTGCCTCTACATGTGTCATGTCTTTTACTTGTTGGAAATCCATCGACTCTCCTCCGTTAAATGAATCACAAAATACTTTGAGAGCCTTCAATGGCTCTGGTTTTAAGCCTTACGGTGTTCTTCCATCGTTTCCTGTTACTCTCGAAGGTAAGATAGTCCAAGTTGAAGTGGAAGTTTTCGATGCTCCCCTGGATTATAATCTTCTACTTGGTCGTAGCTGGGTAGATTCTATGCATGCTGTTGTGTCAACACTTTTTCGTGTAGTTCATTTTACTCACCAGGGAAAATTCATTACAATTGATCAACTTGCCTTCTTTAATTCCGATACTTGCACTGGCAATGTGCCGTTTATAGATAAAACCCCACTGGGTTACAAGAATGTTGGAGTCGGCATTTTAAAAGACTCTTTGTTAATGGGTACTTTCCCTATACCACCACCACCCGATATTCCACACCCATCAGTTGCTTCTATTAATATGATCTCTACTATACCTCATGAACTTCCTATGTCTGCCAACCCTTAGATAGTCCCTGATCCTGGAGATCATACTCGTTTCGACAACGTCATGCCGTTAAGTCCGGTCGAGTCTGCTTATCATGCAATTCAATCAGAAACACCTTCTACACACTCTATTGATGACTTGTCTCCTGGTCCTTTTTGTGTTGTCTTCCCCACTAACGAGATGATCATGTCCTTCATGGACGACACCCCTTGGGATGATGGGCATCATCGTTCCATACTGTTTCTGGAACAACACACTCTCGAGAATTATCAGCGGATTTCGACTCCGTCGACCGTTGTTGTCATATCGACCGTTCCCGGATCTACACGTGATGTGTTTGTGGAAGGGAACCTTAGTAAGATTTCTCCCATGATACCCATTGATATTTCAGTTAAACCTGGGATAGTTGAAAATGTTCATATCGTGGCTTCGTGTTCTCCCGAAGAAATGGTCACTTATACTTCCTTGTTTAAAGAATTTCATGATATCTTTGCCTAGAGTTACGAAGAGATGCCAGGTATCGACCCTTCTATTGTTGTCCATGAAATTAAGACATACCCCGGAGATAAACTAGTTCGGCAGCGCCTCCGTCTTGTCCATCCACGTAAAGCGGCAACTATCAAACTCGAAGTTGAAAAACTTCTCAAAGCCAGTTTTATTTATCTCGTGGCTCTGACAGAGTGGGTTTCCAACCCTGTACTGATTGATAAGAAAGGTGGTAGTATACAAGTTTGTGTTGATTATCGGGATATTAACAAAGCCTGTCGAAAGGACAATTTTCCAACCCCTTTTGTTGACCAGATCGTCGATGACTGTGCCAACAGTGAAATCTTTTCTCTCATGGATGGATTTTCTGGCTATAATCAAATTAATATCGCTCCTGAGGACCAACATAAAACTTCTTTTATTTGTCCTTGGGTTAATTTCTCCTATAGAAAACTTTCCTTCGGTCTTAAGAATGCAGGCACTACGTTTAAACGTGCTATGTCTTATGCATTTCATGATATAAAGCATATTGTTCAACCTTATTTGGATGATTTGCCAGCTCATTCTTTACGTCGAGTCGATCACCCTAATCAATTCCGAGAAATTTTCATTCGTTGTTGGTTCTATCGAATTCGCCTGAATCCTCATAAATGTGTCTTTTGCGTAGAGTCCGGTCGTCTCCTCGGTTTCATTGTTTCACATCAAGGGATCCGGGTAGATCCTATTAAGGTTGAGGCGATTCTTAATCTCCCTCCTCCTCCTTCACTTCGCCAATTACAAAGTTTGCAGGGGAAAGCAAACTTTCTTCATCGTTTCATCCCTAATTATGCCGAGATTACTCATGGTTTTACACGTCTTCTAAATAAAGGTTCAGAGTTTGTCTGGGATAAAGTTTCCAACAATGCTTTTGAAGCTTTGAAGTTGTCCCTCACGAAAGCTCCACTCCTTTTTCCTCCTGATTATAGTCGGGATTACTTTCTTTATTTAGCTGCGTTCGAGTATACTATCGGCATGGTTCTCATTCAAGAGGATGATGCACACGATGAACATGTTATATATTACTTGAGTCGAAGTCTGACTTCCACTGAAATCAAGTACCAACATGTTGAAAAACTGGCTTTGGCTGTTGTTCAAGCGGTTCAACATTTTCGCCATTATATTCTCTCCAGGAAAACTACAGTGATTTCACATTTTAACCCCATGCAACATATTTTGACATGTCAATTGCTGGGGGGAAAGTACTCCAAGTGGATTGTCATTCTCCAGGAGTTCGACTTGGAATTCGATCGCACCATGTCGAAGAAATCCTTAGTTTTTGCTGAGTTAATTTGTGATTTTCCCCACTCTGCCACGAAAAATGTAGCAGTCGATTCATTACATGACGAATCACTTTTCCTTATCAGTATTGACGATATTTGGTACGGAGATATCATTATATATCTCCAAACTCAAACTTTATGACCTGTTTTGTCTAGCGCCAAACGTCGTCGTCTCCGTTATCAAGCACGTCAATATATTATCCTTGGAGATACTCTTTACCATCGAGGCATTGACTCTGTTTTTCGACGTTGTTTGACTTTCGACGAAGCTGAGAAATATTTGAATGACTGCCATTATGGAGCCTGTGGTGGTCATATGTCTGGGTATGCTACTGCCCAGAAGATTTTACACGCAAGATATTTTTTCCCTTCCTTGTTCAATGACTGCATTACTGTTGTTCAGAAGTGTCATGCCTGCCAGACCTATAATCAGAATATTCAGTCACACCCTACTCCCCTTCATCCTATGGTTTCAGTTGGTCCTTTTGCAAAATGGGGCATTGATTTCATGACATGTCACCCTCACTCGGCCAGGGGGCATGGTTATATTATTGTAGCTGTTGATTATTTTACAAAATGGGCCGAGGCAATGCCAACATTCGATAATACTGGAAAGACTGCAGCGTTATTTCTTTTCAACCATGTCATAACACATTTTGGTGTTTCTCAGGCTATCGTTACCGATCACAGTAGTCATTTTAGGAATTTTATGATGTCTGAACTTACGAAGAAGTTGGGTCTTCGTCATGATAGCTCAACACCCTATTATCCGCAGGCTAATGGCTAGGTCGAAGCAATCAATAAAGTTCTTATAACTATGATTCGACGGATGATAGGAATTCATAAAACCAGTTGGAACATGATGTTTTTTTTGGCATTGTGGGCATATCGGACATCTGTTAAATCCGCTACGGGGTTTACGCCTTTTCGACTAGTTTATGGCATGGAAGCCATTCTACCAATAGAATGTGAGATACCTTCTCTGAAGCTAGCTGTAGAACTCTTACCCAATACTTCTGTTGAAGAGGAACGTCTATTGTATCTGATCTGATTAGACGAGACTCGACATGACGCTACTCTAGTAATAGAAGCCCAGAAGAAACGTGTCAAGGCACAATACGACAAGCATGTCAAACCTCGCATTTTCTCTGAAGGAGATCTTGTTCTTCTATATGAACAAGATAAAGTTGTCTTAGGAGCTGGGAAATTCGAACCAATGTGGCATGGTCCTTACATTGTTCGCACAGTGTTGGAAAAAGGAGCGTATAAGCTGGTTGATTATGATGGTATACCTTTGAGTGAACCCAGGAATGGGTTGTACTTGAAGAAGTACTATGCATAAGTTATTTATGTAGTAGTACTTGTATTTTTATGTATCATACTTTGTGTGTGTTACTTTTAGTTTGCTTTTGACGTTATTTGGTCTCTGCCCTTACGTGAAATTGTGTTTGATTGCCAGATGTCGAAGTATTCGCCACCTTATATTGGCTTCGCCGATGGTGCTAGCTGTAGTACTTAGAACCTAGATTCCGCTGCATGGGCAATATATTCCCCAACAAACAAACTTATATCTTTACGAGGTGTATGTCTTGGCCATGCAACCAACAACATCGCAGAGTATAGCGTCGTTATTGAATTATTGGTTGATGCTATCTCCCGAGGAATTTGTCATTTGGTTGTGCGACTTGACTCACAACTAGTAGTGCTATAGCTAAGTAATATCTATTCTATTCGAAGTCCTACTTTGTTAAGGGTATAATTTAGGATTCGCCTCTTGGAACGGTATTTTGATCACATTGAGTATCAACACATTCCTAGACGCCTTAAGACATTAACAAATGCTTTAGCTAATTATTTATTGGACAGGCATTTGAACCATTTATAAATCAAACACATTACAATTCACAAAATGTATAGTAAACTGGTAGAATCCGTCTGTATATATATAATGATCAAAAAAGTTTTCTTTTACAAAATGTTTGTCTAAAGACCCAAATATCAAAAAATGAAGCTTATAGCTTCTAAAATAGTGACGTCGCGGATGACGTTCATGGTAACACACTACATCCCTAGCTACTCTGCAGAGCAGTTGACCCATAGCTGCAAAAACTCCTACAGTGTGACGTTAATCGCGTCGGGGATCTCTTCCAGAGTCATATCTGGAATGTCGGCTGTCAAGCCCTCTAAATTCTGCTCCACCGTTAGATAATCCTCGGCGTACTGTGGTACTGTTGCTGCTGCCTCTCCTCGTCACTGGATAGGAGAAGAGCCGGCAGGTCTATATGCCCCAACATCTGTGTTATCGACAACGTTTTATGTTATCCTTTGGATAAATATATAAAACAAAAACATTTAAATATAATACAAAAAATTCAAAAACATTTAAAAAGATAAAATTTGTGTACTTATTACTGAGGTCTCCCCACTGAGCATCTTCAGGTAGTGCTAGATCTGGATCTCCTCGGAAATCCAACCCAGCGTATGCGTAGTCATCGACCATAAGCATTTGTTTTTGCAACCAGTCAAAGAAAACATCGTCATATTTGACAATACGTCCTGCCACATGTCGGGCCATGAGCCAACACCACCGCAACATCCTCGGATCTCTAGGACCCGGAAGATCCCACTTAGACTGTAGACGAAAAACAGGGATCGTCTCTAGGAAGAAGGACACTAACAAAGAACCATTTCCAAACTGTTTCAGATCTCCTCGCCTGCACTTAGTCAACTGTTTCTTGACATTGCGCAATACCGCATCAGCCGAGTTAAATACCCGGGTCTCAATACACTCGATGGCGTACTGGAAATAGCTCTGCAATGCCATATGGGGAGCAGCACTTCCTGCCATCCGAGCAATCGTAAAGAGAATAGTGCGGAGAGTCAAGTCAGTTACTCGTGTTCTCATTCTTGCCATTCGAGCACCATGTTTGTGGCTCTTTACCTGCATAAGAAACATACAAACATGATTAATGATCTTATTTATGTAATAAATCTTTTTAATTGGATAAACGTTTCAATTTGTTTTTGGGTTCTGCGCTGTTCATAGGTGACATAATATGCACAGTGCGAACTTATTGCAGGCATCTTAAGGCCCACCTGCAAGAATGATTCATTCTCGCAGGTCCCGTATGGGTCACCTGCGAGAATGTCTCCATGCAAAAAGGGTTCAAAAAACTAACTTAAAACTGAACTTTTAACCAATAAAATCAAATTTTAAAACCATGAAAAGATCAGGAATGATGAACTTACCAAGATGTTGCTGACGGCACGTCAAATGGTCTCCCGTAGCTCCCGGAAACTGACACCGAATGTAGAGGGTAAAATGAGGGTTTTTGGAACTCAATGGTAAAAGTGTGAAATGATATGGTAAATTTGGTTATTCATTCATTTTAATTACTTTTTACTATATCAAATGTGGGTTTTTTATGTTTATTTATTATTTAAACCTAATCACTAATGTGAAAATGAGTGAAATGACTTCCAGGTGTGTAACATGGATGATTATGGATAGAATTTTTCCCTGGTGTGGTGTGATTTTGATTGTCTGTTATGGTTTTTACATAAAAAATCGAGCGCCTTTTATCCGTTCTTGCGCTTGTGAAAAACATAAGAACGTGATCGAGCGTCGTTTTATCACTTTTTCGGGCTCGCTGTGGTTATATGAAAAAGGAACCCCCTGGAGTTTTCTTTAAGCTTTTTTCAGACTCTCTAAACATGAAAAGATCGCCGAGTGACCTTGCTATTCTCACGCTCGCTAAGTATTTGAAGTATGCATCCTTCGAGCGATAGTTTAACCCTTTTTCGGTCTCGTTGGACTATTGTACAAAAAATGAACTGAGAGAGTTCTCTTTTAAGTGTTTTTCCTAACTCTATAATCTTGAAAAACCTTCGAGTTTACTATCTTTGGACTCGTTAAACAAACATTGACAGACTCGTGATGGGACCGAACCACTCCTTCCTAGGGTTCGTTAAAAATACTCCGAGGGACTCATCCGAAGGATGAGATTATATCAACAAGAATATGTGATCCTCTTCAAGCTTGTGTAAAAATAAAGAGGTACTTGCCAGAAATGGTGGGGGAAAATTTGGGAAAGGGATATGTTTCATCTTTGTATTGATTGGCAATAAGTGTCGCTCTTGAACATGACACCCCCTATTCATCATTTGAAACCGGTTTGGGAAATCCATTTGTCTCTCATTCGATTTGATAACAAGGTCATTCCATGTGTCATATTTGTGTTAATGCTGCCAAATCATTGGTCGTGTCTTTCATATGTTCAAGAGAAGTCCATCCAAAACCTATATTGAGTCGACCATCTGCAGTTATCCATTCACTCTGTGTCAGTCTTCCCTGTGTCCAAAGTCCAATTTCCACATGCTCTGTTTAACTCTAAAACTCTGTTACTCATTTCATGTCATTGATGGGGGATACATCAAGGCCCTCCTGTGACGATTTTGGTTCCGTCGACTTCAACACATTATCTGGAATCAAGACTTACAAATTATTTAGTACCTTGAAGCTTGCATGCCTCAATGGCAAGTTTCTCACTTTCGATAGTGGGTTTACCTCATTGACCCTTGATCGGGAGATTCCGTCGAATGTTCGACATCAAATCATTTATTCACACTTGATGGATTGTACTATGGTACCTTGGGAGTCATTGACATCAATGGTGATTTCCCTCGCACTTGTTAACGGTTACATTAATAATCGGTAATCAAGTGGTTTCTGCCATGTTCGACTTCAACACATGTAATCACATGGTTAGATTCGTACTTTGGGCGACGAGATTGAAGACCATGGATATTCTCTTTGGGATCCAGGATGCAATGGAGTATGTATAATTTGCGACACATAGATCCACTATGTATGTTTCATGGCTATGTTGTCTTGATTGAAAATTTGTCGCATAGATCCACAGTGTATTCAGGTGGCTATGCTATATTGTGACAGCATGGATCCACAGTGTATGATTGGTGGCCATGATATTTGTTTATGATGTCATCAGTCTATGATTTGAGTATGGGAATGCCTACCTCAGAAATTGGTTTACATGATATTTTGCCGATGTTTTGATGTTTGCAGGTCTCCGATTAGATGTGCTCTTGGTTCTTGACAAACACATGCAGCTTACAAAGTCTATCGACTGTCACTGGTTCCAATATCAGACTTTCATGGGAATTATGTTATCCACAATTTTGGTTGTCATGATGATGCAATGATGATGGAGAAATCAGGCTCTTCACTAGAACACTTTCCTGAGAAAAGTTACCTTTTGTCTGCTTCCAGAAATTATATTTTTGAGGGATGTTCGTAGGCTACCTATATATTTGCCTACGAGAATGCATGATTCTCGTAGGCTGCATTAATCTAGAGTGCAAGGGGTTCTCACTGTACCTAACTGTCAGGGTGCAAACATTTTCTAAAGGGAAAAGATAAAATCTCGAACCTTCTAGAAGGGAATCTTCTAGAAGGGTGAGTTGGCTTTCGAATGGTTATCTAAGTATTGGTTTTCCTGATATCTTGGGATCATTCCTATCTAAGTAACTAATCTATCCTCTTCTATATATTGAGGGGATTGCTCATGGAAAAGGTTAGCAGCAAACTAGCAAGAGATTAATTGGAGAATTAGTGCAAGATTGTATGAAGGACTGATGCTACAGCAGCTAGAGACACCGGCAAGGTTATTGAAAGTGGTTGATCTTCTTCATGCATGAGCAAGTGTGTGTGTCAGAGCTAGGAGCCATCGAAAGGAGATCTACAACATCAAGGCTCAAGTTGTAAGTCTTACTTTCTATCAATTTAATACAACAATATGTCCCTTTCCCATAAAGCTGATGTCACTTTATTACATAACTCCTTGATCATATGTATAGATTAGCTATTGAATATATTGAATTGTCTTCACTTCAATTTGTTTGTACTATTGTGATCTTGATGGTACAAGAGCATTGGAGCGAAATTGGTACAACAGAGACCCAAGGAAGCATTCATAAGGTATGTACATGATCCTTGCTTCCTAGTTCATTCAATAGTACAAATCTAGAGAAAGAGTATTATTCTGTCCTGCTTTGTTCTAGATCCAAGTAGATCTAGGGAGATCGGTTTGTGTCCACACTTACGGATTAATCCTGAAACACTCACCATTGAGTGGATTTGTAAAGAGTTATTTCATCACCATTTTCCATTTTTCTTTGTTGTAAGAAGAGCTAGCTAGTGAGGGTCCAAGAGCCTTCCCTTGGAGGAAGAAGGGACTCATAGTCCCCTTTCTTCTTGGTGCTTTGTTTTCATCAATAGATCAGCCTCAAACATTGGTGACATGGGTCTTTTGGTTCTTTTTGTTTCTATGTCCCTATGCTCATGAATTTAGTTTTTATTGCATCTCTTAGTTTAATTCTTAATCGTAGTTTTTGTTTTCTTTCCCTAACTCTTTTCTCTACAGTTGTACTGCTCAGTAGATCCAACTGAGCTTGCAAGCACCTCTATTCTATTCACCAAGGTGACGAAAGAGACGCAATAGATTGGCGACTCCACTGGGGAAAGGTATCAATTTCCTACCTCATTTGTGTTTTTCTTTCTCTTGTTTTAGTTTGTTTAACTTACAGGTGCACTAGCCGGCCTAAGTCGACCTGCCAACCAGCCAATTCCAAGTTGAATTGAGAGAAATAAATCCGGATTTTTCTTTCTCGGCCATCTATCTTGTATGCACAGGTTTTTAGGCCCACAGACACGCATCATGCGCCCATGTTCCTGACTCACGGTTCTGTTATGTGCACGTGCTCTTTTTAACTTATCTATTCTCGCGTGCATGCGCTCTGTGCGCCTTTGTCTCCACTAGGACCCACACATCTATGAAAAATTTCACATTGTAAATTTGTTGAGATGTGGGGAAGGCCATTTTCCTTCTTAAAAATGATTTCAACCATGTTTTAAAGCTGCACCACACTTAGTCCCCTCATCATATAAAGGGGTTAGTCAAAAACACATAGGCACTTACGAGGATAAAATCAATTTCCCTTCTTTGCTTTTTTCCACATGGATGGTTTTTTTTTGACTCACAAGATAAGTTGGAAATCATTTTTAATCACATTTAACTTGCATTGGGACTAGAAGTTGAGTAACAATCAATTATTATGCTCTTCTCTCGCGCCTCCAAGCGATCTTGAGAATCAGAAAAAGATTGTGAAACAATTTCATCTCCCTTAAGAACATTAAAACCTTTAGGAGTGGACAACAACCCTTCTTGGGATTCCTCTTAGTTTGCTTTTTCAAACACATATTAATATTGTAACGGGACCATACATGCCCATATGCTACAAAGATATGATAGTGTTTGAATTTTCTCTTTCTTAGATCAAAATACTAGGGAAGTTTAAAGGTTTTGTAACGGGCCCATACATGCCCACATGTTCAATCTAGGATAGTTTCAAATTTTTTCTTAGATTACATCACAATAGGGAGTTAAAGGGATAGTAACGGACCCACATGTCCACATGCTATCTTCCTAGGGACTTTTGAATTACGCAAGGTTGTACCAAAGGCACTTAGTTAATTAGGTAATCAAACTCTTGTAAGGACCAAGCGGAGTCCACATGCAGCAAGGTGACATCTAATTCACTAAAAATTGGCACACTTTCACTCACACACAAAAGTCACTTATTACTCACATAGCTTCTTCTTGAAACGTGGAGGTCAAAGTAAGTTTCCTCTCAAGGGATTCCGAAAACACCCCACCCTTTTCTTAACGAAACTATCCACTCCCATCTTTAATCAACGAGGTTGGTTTGCACCCCCAACCTCCCAAAACAACTACATCTAAAAATATTTCTAAAAACTCACTAAGTTTTCCTCCATAAGAGGTGCCAAAAGAGATTTTTTTTAGTCTAGGTAGGATTTCGGGGACAGGCATCCAAAAAACTCCCCGTTATCTGGTTCTCACATTTTCAAAACATAGAGGTTGTCAAATAGGGAACTGAAAATCCTCCAAGTCAAGTGTTCCAATTACCATAAGGCAGGGAGATACCCATGAAGGGTTGAAGGCCGAAGTCTGGTTGTTCTGTGCATCCCCCCTTGAGGCACACACCTCTTGGATGGGATCCAGCCTGTGACCCATTTCTTAGGCCGAAAATCTAAATGCCGCACTTTGACCGAGGTACCTAGTGACCAACTTTAGGACATCTACCCAAGTGGAAATTGTGGGCTGCAATTGCACCTTGATTGGATTTTGTGTGGCTATTGGGAAATATCACTAGTTCTTTCAGGATATGCCCCCTTTACCCCTCATTATAACCAATTATTTCATCCTTCACTAGTTTCTCTTCCAGTGACTTCAGACCCCACTGTTGAGTACTAGTGGAAGGTCCAGTGCTATTTGAGAGGAAGGGCATTACGTCTTCTAGGACACAAGAATTTTCTTTCTTTTGATTCCCCCATGTGGAAAAAACCCACTTACCCATATATATGCTTCTTTTTCAAAAAAATTTATGTATGATGCACATCTGATTACAGTTTGATTTGGATGTATATATTGTGTAAACATTCAACGCAAAGGCTCTTGTTTCTATATTACTCTCACCACTTTTTGCACACATTCACATAGCTAGTCTGACATCATAGGGGAACCACAGAAACCCCATCATTCATGACGCTTGCTAAACCTCCCTCCTATCTTAGGGGGAGTATCTGGTCCTGCCCGCTCATCGTCACCTCCTTCACACACTCCTGTGAGTGCTACTATTTTAGGATCATATTTTCTTGGTTCTACATTACTCGGGTCAACTTCTCAAGGCCATATGTTCACTCGCTCTCCTTTACATGGAAGCGGGGGACCCACTTCCTCTCAAGGAGGGAGCAGCAACCCACCTAGCCCCCCTCAAGGGTCAGGTTCACAACACACTATGGCTGGAGCTAATCCTCCCCCACCACTGCAGATGCCATATTTGGCCTCTCTCAGCATACTGGATCTCACCAAACTCACCAATGATCCTATATTGCATGATCCCACATGGCCCACAACACCAACCAAACTACCTTCAGACATACCCAAGTTTGAAGGAAAGGCAGGTGATGACCCTACCAACCATGTCATGACCTTTCACCTATGGTTCTCCTCCAATAGCATTATGGATGATTCCATCAGATTGTGATTATTTCAACACACACTCACTGGCCCATCGACTAAATGGTATGTCGAAGAAAAATCGGGGTCCCACGCAACTTTTGAATCATTTGCCAAAGAATTATTGACCTTCTTCCAATTACCTATCCGCCACGACAATGGTCTAGAACTAATTTCTAATTTCAAACAAACCTCTGCCACACACATCGCTGACCACATTCATGAGTGGCGTAGGCGACGTAGTTTATGCAAAGAAGAAACCACCAAGCAACAGTGTCTCGACTGGTTTCTTAGATCACTTGTCTCTCTTCTCGGTAAGGATGTAGCTTCCACCTTCCCTCAATATGAAGAGGAATCCATTAGCAAGGCCCAACAGTATGACCTCATCTATGCACAGTCAGGGTACTTATACATTGTACTTCCTGATCTTCCAAAACCGGTGCTATTTGGCCAAGACAAACCTGGGATGTCTCACTCAACAAATGGACTGATCGGTGCCACCACACACCACGCTCCACAACCACAACCACCACCGATGTATGGAACACCTCAATACCTGCTAGCATACGGGGGCACTTCTTATTACCCCCCACCCCCTTATCAATAGCCATACCCTGTTGCTATACCTCCACCCATTAGTGGACCACCACTGACACCTCCCATACATCCACCTATTAACAGTGGTACTCCCTCAACCTCAGCTTATAGTACTAGCGAAATCACTACACCTTCCTATGTACCTTATGGATCGGTACCACCACAGAATCCATACTTCCCATTTCCTAGTCCTCCACAACCCATGGCTCCCCCACATCCTCATGCGGGGGTGAATTTTGTTCAACCCTTTGTTGTTCAACAATAGCAAAGTTTTGAACAGTTGAATACAACCAATCCAACCCATCCATCGAACAACGCTAAGAAGAAAGGATGGAACAGGAATAACAACAACCTAGGTCAAGGCAGGAATCAACCCCCACAACACCAACCCACTGGGGGCAACCAAAACCAAGGGAACCAAAACCCCCAAGGGGGAAATAATAATAAACGCCAAGGGAGAAATAATGTTAAAACCATCTTCCCTTATGCCCTTTGTGGTGAGTTCGACCATTACACTCATCATTGCCCCCAGATCACTAATTTCAAATGGTTGAAAGACTCAGGTAGTCTTCCCCATTCTCCTGCACAGCCTGCCCCTCAACATGCACCACAAAAATACGTGCAACAACCCCCTCCTGTCATGCTGCAAAATCCTATTCCACATCAAGGTGTGATAAACACCCAATAGGACACACAACATCCCCCACCTCAGGAAGGACAATACCTCAACCCCAACAATCCAGCAGATCATACAATTCTCCTCACCGGTGAGGAAGAAATCCTACTACAAACGCGTAATCATCAGTATCATGCCCCCGCTAAGTCTACCCCCATCCCTCCAGAGACAAACCCTCCATCGACAGGACCCCCTTTGGTGATCCCCCACCCTTCCACCGAACCACCGCTTCGCATCCCTCGCATCCCATTGCGTAGGAATGTCCATAGCCCACAGGCTAGAGTAGCTCATAACTATAGTTTGGTATATGACTTAGCACAATCCCCGGCTTCCATGTCAGTGTTAGAAGTCCTATAGACTTGTCCCACTCAGCGGAAATCACTACTTTTTGCCTTGGGGGCAGTCGACCTTTTAGATACCTGACTCATTACGTTTGATCTTGATAGCGGAGAACCTCGTATTCTTGCTGTTGGTCACTATAATTGCTTAATTAATTTCAAACAACCAAGTGAAACATAAATTATCAACCCAGGGAAGTCTTTTGTTTCAAAGATAGCCACGCACTATATATGCTCAATTCCAAAAGCACTTAGTGTTGTAGTAAGGAAATTCACACTATTTATTCTTACTTGAACTGAAGCTCTGAATTAAATCACAGGAAAGCAATTCCCCTATTGCAATTCTTTTAAATCTTAATTAAGAATCCTGGATTACATCAAAAGTAATACTGCAATGGGAAAGAACAATTGTCTTGCAATAAGAGAACATGACCCTTACTCTCAAACAGAGACTCAGTACTAACACTCTTTCATGAAAACAATAATGCAGAAAACAATTAACTCTATCTAACAGAAACCAAAGCACTTAGTTCCTTTCTGTCTAAGCAGGAGCCTTGAGCCTTA
>ML792690.1:668433-681526 GCA_009831015.1 Picea engelmannii
AAGTATATCATCCTTCCTCTCTTGTCCATTCAATACTTTAGAACTAGGGAAAGAGTAGTATTCTGTCTCAGTTTGTTCCAGATCCAGGTGGATCTGTGGAGATTGGTCTGTGTCCGCACTCACGAATTTATCCTAGAACACTCCCGCCCCAGGCGCCCCCAACAGAATCCTCGGGTGCAACATCGACACCCTCTCTAGAAACCAAGCCACTAGGATGGACCCGAAGGCAAACTCCCCCATATCAGTGAACCGACAGTAGTCCAACTACCCCACCATTCTCGCATGCAGTGTAATCTCCCAAGCAAAATGCTCACTGGCCAACACTCTCTCCAACACTAGAAGCTGGCCACCACAGATCCACTGGGTTGCCAGTGACCCATATACTCACAGAATCATCACTGCTATACAGCGATGCGCCAGGGAATATATAGACGCAATGATCACAACCGTCGCAGACATAAAGTTCTGACCCGAACAATATCTCCAGCCAATAGTCGCAAGCTGCGTATCCCTAGGCAGCACCAGCTCCGCCAGTAGGGGTGTTCTCCGAAAGGGAAGCCCAGTCAAGAAATATACATCCTCCACCACAGTGAAGGGGATCTGCTCTCCTCACACGAGGAAGCAGTGCAGCTCTGGACTCTACATATGGATCAGGAACTGTAGGAGATACTCCTGTGCCCGTATCAACGGGCACTCAAAGAACTTTAGCAGCCCACAGGCTGCTAAAGTTGCATGCACCCCTCGCCCCTCAATGGCCACAACATCTCACAGTTGAGACCAGTCTCACTCTCGCCACCCCACTGGCATCGTCCCAACCGTCCACCTACAGAAAACATAGAGTCCTATATCAGCTCAAGAAACCATCAACTACATCAAAAAGACTCGTTTTTATACACCTCAACCTTGCCTCCTAGGCACGGTTTTGTTACCCATAGGCACGCACACATGCGCACCTGTTCACTACACAGGTGTGTACACATGCGCACCTGTTCACTACACAGGTGCACATGTGTGCGCACCTGTTCACTACACAGGTGCGCATCAGTGTGCACCTGTTTGCTTCACAGGAATGCTCCCAAGCACACCTGTTCACTATACAGGCGTACACAGATGCACGCTTGTTCAACCTACAGACGCGCACTTGTGCACGCTTGTTCAACTCATAGGCGCTCCCTTAGAGCACACCTTAAATCCCATATATGACGCCCCCATGCGCATACATCCAATGGATAGGCGTGCACATGTGCGTGCCTATTACTAGGTCGCCCGTGCATCTGGGGCCCATATCCCCTAAATCTCTCTGTACTCCCCCCCGTACAGCCCCTACCCAAAAAATGAAATCCTATTTCTATGTAGGATGATCATACCACTAACATGAAGCTCGCTAATCACCAATCAAATGCCTCATCCTCCTCAAATCTCCAAAACTCCTCTGAAAATTTCTCGTCCAGTTACTATTGCAACAGGTACAAATGAGGCGACAATGTGGGCCCTACAGCTATATATAGGCCTTTTTGCGAAAACTTCCACTCACCATTCTGGGAGCCCACAGTGTCCATTTTTCGATCTGTCTTTAGCCACAGGATCAACATCTCATCATCTACATCACAATATTCCCCGAGCCTCTTTTCATCCTAAGCCCCTGGGGAACCTTTTCAGGTACACATGTGCATATTTACGCTTATCAAATACATGCTCATATCTTCGATTCTCTTCAGATATTGTTCACTTTGGGTATTTGGTTTTTATATGTGTAGGTACTTGGTCATCATACATCAGTGCCACCCTTTCAGGTATATACTTAGCACTGGCATGTAGTGTTTCCCTCTATCTCGCACTTACATTTCTAGTCACACCCTCTAACATTTGCCTCTAGGATCCCCATTCTCGGTTCTACAGTACCCATGCCTCCATTTTGCATCTTCGGTACTGTCACCCGGTAGCAATCTTCCCCGCATGAGTTGTCCCATTCATAGCACCTTATGGAACTTCTAACACTCATGCTATTTTTCAAAACCCTTTAGGGATGGGAGTCCCGATAGTCTTTCATCATGTCATGAATCAACCACATACTCCTTCTCCTCATTTTGCTAGCTTTCCCACACGGACTCCCAGATTATCTCTTCTCGATTCTATTTTTTAATTGCCCCTCCGCAGTATCATGAACCCTCCATTTCATCCACAATCAGTTTTCCCATCTACAAACCTACCTTCATTTTACCTACCTCATATAGAAACTCACCAATGGGGCCCCCACCCTTCATCATTTTTCCAAGCAAATTATGCCCTACATGGGCCACCCATATTACACTGGGGCACCTATTTCTGTATTTGTACATTTCTCCCCAATTATTCATTATTTATTGTACAAACACCTTTATTTTCCAGTCATTACATTCCCTTTTTTGTCGTCACCTTGGGGCGACCTACTTTTTTGGCCAGACGCAACCCATGTTACCCTTGGTTGGAGCACTAATTATCATCTACCCTTGTCGGCATCGTCCATATCTTCAGAGTACCCCACAGGTCACTTACCTCTACCCTTTGAATTTGTTCACCTTGTCCCACCTCTGGCACAACTTATCCCCAGTCTTGTCGTCCCCTTGACCCTCGACCTCATTGAATGGTTGCGGCCACTTTTTATCTCATACCTCCTCCAACCAAGGACAGTCTTGAGTCTTCCCACATATTGACTTTGTCCATGTACCTCTGCCACTTCCTCACCTCAGTAGATTTCATGAATCCATTTGCTTCTGGGAGTCGCATTCCCCTTTTGTCGACATCAACACAATTTTCCAGAAGGGTGATAGTACCTTGATCCTCATTATCCACTCAATGAGAGATCTCAAATGGAACAGGGTGAAACATCATTGCTCCATACTATCGTTGACCCCCATAACATTTGACGCCAACACTTTCTCATGTTACGGTGGGTCTTACTTTGCGACTATTGCAGTTAGTTCTTTCAGTTGCCGAAGACCTCTGAACTTGGTGGGGCTATCAATGCCCACATCATCGCTGCTACTTAATACCGCGATCATTGCCTACTATTCAAAGTATGTTCATTTGCAGAATTGTCTTTTGTCTTTATCACAACCTCCCCCGTGAGAGCTCCAATTGTCTACACCAACACTTCAGTCATATTTTTTCAGAGTTACATAAACACGACCATGGGGCATGCCCGCCTCGTTTGTACATAGTTTTCTATTTTATACACTTCATGGAAGGTCGGGTCCTACCGGTTCTTTTTTTCTCCAACGGATTACTCTGAACGATCCCACTATTTCTCTATCTTACAAAAACATTTTTAGTAGAAGAAACATTGCTGGATTTTGGCTATACGTATTCTCCTAACCTCATCCATCAGGGGGCATCTGTTATCAATGAAATTTCATCCGCACATGGTTACAAGAACTTAGCATTGTCAAACAGCGATGAAGTCATCCATGGACCTGAATTAATACCACAACATTCAAAAAAGGTCAAAAACTATACTAAGTAGTGAAAAATTGAAGAGCGCTTTGCAGACATTGGGCACGCGCGCATGCGTGGAACAAGAATGTAGAAATCACGCACAGGTACATGATGCGCGACTGTTAGTGCAAAAGGACATGCACCTGCTAAACAATGCATTTATGGAAGTGTTTGGCCTCCCAACCACTTATGGTTTAGCTCCCAAGCTGATTTGACCTTCAAATCTGGGCTGGATCTGACTGGTGGGCTGGTCAAAGACCTAATAATGCCCTAATTGGCCTCTTTTCACACTACAAAGTAGTTAAACAATAATCCAAATGAATTCTATAAAAATACATGGATGCACCTCATTTTCTCAAGGAATTCAAGGTAATGTTATGCTGCCTCTATTGTTTTGAGGACTCCATCCTTGACACAAGCATATTGTCTCATCCTCATCCTGGACTGGAAAGGAACTGCTCATCCTGGACCATTTTTGAACTGAAAAATGACTTCCCATCAATCAATAACACATCAATGCTCCCTCCCAACCTAGGAGTCATCTCTTCCTTTTTCAATAAGGAAGTCGTCTCCACGAGCTCCAACATTAGTGCGCAAATGCTTTCATATTGGATGGAAGATTTACCAAAATGTTTTCTTATCTACTCATCCGTGGATATATGTATTGGAGAACCACTTTCTCCTTTTTGGACTTCATCACAGATAATGTAATTCTTGATTTCAAATGTACTTCGATCTGGAACACTGGTTTTCTCTGAAGCCTTCATATAGCTCTGATCAATAAAGTATATCATTGTTGGATTCCTCTTTGGTTCCTACTAGCTCAAAACATCGTGGCAAGGGTCAAAATGGAACATATCCATGTGGCACTTCTTTTTTCATCATGAGATCTTTGTCATGGATTGGAAATCCATCATCCTGATCTTCCGAGTAATCATTCTAATACAATATCTTTGTTATATAAAATCTTCATCATGCTTCTATTGTGCATTGGAGGTTCTCTACCAAGTTGTCTTCTTCCATCTGCATACAAGGGTCTCTTTCTCATATACCTCAAAGCCTTGAGGTTGCTCTTCATACACTCTTTGTTCAATTTCTGTGGAGAATAGTCTTTGCATTCATCTGATGTAGAAATCTAACCCATGGATATCATGAATGATATAATGACTCATGTAGAGGTATGTCTAGTTTAATGGAACAAGTAATCATCATAGTCTTCTCCCTCCATCTGGGACAACCTCTAGTTATAGATCTTGCACTGATTGTATTCATATACATTGTTCTTCATCACCAATTTCAGTTCCTTTTCTTGATTGCTTTTAGTGAGTTCATATTAGGCTGGTAATCTTATGATTCTCAATACAATGACTAGTTGTTCTAGATTCTCTTTCTTTCTTGGAATCTTCATGTTCTTCCTCATGTTTTTCTTTAGCTCTTGGGTCCATGGAGTTTCTTATAGATTCCATGCCCTAAATATTCCACTTCTTCCTTTCATCATAGGATGATAGATGTGGATGGACAACCAGGGATACTTTAAGACTTCTCTTTGAAGAAGACTTCTTCTAAGGTCAAACTGAACACATATTGCCTTTCATGGTTGCTACCATGGATACATACTTCATCATCTTCAATGGATCATAGGATTAACTCCCTCCTAATCCTTGCTTCATGTATGAGTGCATGATTTTCTTTTGGAAATATATAATCGGCTCTCTCCATCTAACAGATCCCATGCTTTTGTCTACATCCTTATTTTCTTCTACAAAGTCTCATAAGTATTTCTCCAATTTCCTCTTGATTGCTGACTTCTTTCTGTCTTTGCTTCTTATAAGTTTCTTCAAGATTAATTATGAATTTGCCTTATCTTGTAATATATTCCACATGATTTGTTTGATGTATTTCATCCTTTCATGTGTATTATCTGACTTGTATAATGATAGAAATCCCTATCTTGTTTGTTCTTCCATAGGTATAGTTCTTATTGTATAATATTATATTCTAAGAGATAGATATACAAGATATGTACAAAGACTATGCAAACAAGATATGTACAAGAACTAAGAAGAGTATTGTTATGTTGTCTTTAGAAGAAGAAGTCTATTTTATCATGCTTGGTCTTATTTGTAGGTTCATTTTCTTCGACAATTGATGCTTCATGTGTCCCCTTCCTTTTCTTTATCTCACGACAATTATTCTTGTAGTGACCATACTTTCAACAGTTGAAGCATTGTATTTCTGACATGTCTTTCTCTTGATTTGGATTCTTCCTTGAACCAAACTTCCTTTTGTTCCTAAAATTCTTGAATCTTGTTGTAAAGGCTTGATCATTGTACTTCTTTTGGGGTTTATCTTTTGCACTGATCATTGATTCTTCTTGAGCACATCAAGTCCAAATTTCTTCAAATGTAGGATACTCCTTCCTTGTGTTCATGCTTGCAGCAAATGCATCCCATGTCTTGGGAAGACCATTGAGTACTATTGTTAGCGATATTACTTGTCTCGGGATTAGGCATACCCAAGTCTGCAGTTTGCACAGGAAGAACCTGAGCATATCGCGAGATAATACCATCTTGTAACGGCAAGTCAAGCAAGCGAGCGGGCAAAGTTTTGTCTTTAGCAGTCGAGAACCTTCCTCAAAGGAAATCGACGGTTAGAATCTTACAGAGGAGATCAGCGAAATCCCGTCAGCCATTAGATCTCGAGGAGTTGCGCCATGGATAAACCTTAGTGTGCAGAAGGGGAGAATCAGAGTTTTCAAATACAAGAAACTCTTGCATGTAGGAATCGCGATCTGCGATTTCCCGACCAGATCAGGACCGTCCGCCAGCAGGAACACATGTCAAGAGATCCCGCAGAGTCAGGGATCAGGGAACTGAAAGTCTCATGCACATGATAATGGGAATCACGATATCCCAATACACAATTTCCCGATGGAGTTAAGGACCATAGTGAGGACAGGTGTCGGTAGATCAAGCCTTGCACGGAGACTACGCCAAGTGGCATCGGCATATCGCGAGCTCGGAGGTTCGTGAGTTGGAGATGCAAAGATTTGTGATCAGAGTTGCGAGGTCACGAGAAATGATATCTCGGCAACTTTCGGTTAGCATGTGGGACCGCAAGTGGAAGACAGGTGGCAGGCTTTCACGATAGGGAACAGACCGTTGACATGTCAACAACCATGAGCCATTGGATTTCGGGTGATTGCGAGTCCCGGGGACTTGTGTATCGAGACATCAAAAACACTGAAACCCCGACAGAGGTTCAGCTCAGGTCATGTAAGAGGTGGTCGCATGGACCACAGTATAGCCAGGAAGGCTAACCCATACACGCGCTCATAGGAGAATCGGTGATCGGGAGTTCAACAGGTCAAGAACTCTTGACAACGGGGAACGCGAAACCCCGAAACCCGATACAGAGTTGGGAAAAGGTCTCGGTGAAGTTCAGGAGATCGTGAGGAATGGAGAAGAGACCTGTGGACTAGGTTGGGATTTCACTCAGGGATCCAAAGAGTCGTTTCAGCTCAACAGAAAAGGAGAAAGAGGGTGGGTGAAGCCTCGCGTCACCCATTTATTGCAGAGTATGGAGGTCCCAGCTGAAATTGACCCAGGACGGTCCCTTGTACCGGTTCTCTTAACAAAAGCCACACCGAGTCTCCAACTCACCAGAAAAACCTGCAAATGCCAGTTCAATATTCAAAGGGCTCAGCTACCCCCTAGCGCGAGCCATGCTGAATTAAAGAGGTGCATGATAGGGGAGCATAGAGAAGATTTGATTGAGGCAGACTAAAAACCCATCCTGATAGAGAAGCTCCTCAACGTTAAGAATTGAATTCACGATATGATCGCGCCTTGAGGGTCGGAGTCAGTCCCAAGTATATGTAGGCATTTTTTCCATTTTTGTAAGCATCGATGGTTGAGCTGAGCTCCCGGTTGTAAACGTTTAATGAAGGATTGTTGCTCTAGTTATGTATGAATTTCTGAGACTTCTTGCCTTATGAATGCCAGTTTCTTTCATGTCTTTGTTTACACTGAGTTAGAACAACTCAGAATTGGTGGATCCAGCCGAGTTGTAGCTATTATAGGATGATGTTGTAATGGATCACTATAATAGTTGCGATGTCTCTAACCAGTTCTTGTGATTTCCCCAGCGCTGAGTGACTTGGAATTGGAGGATCCAGTCAAGTCCCCTCTCAGTTCCTAGAGACCCTGAACCAAGCGGATCTTTAATTCAAAGTCTTTCTTCTGCAAACAACTGAAAGCCTATTGCCGAAAGTCGTTTGTTCACTTTTCTCACTAAGTCTTCCACCTGCTCATCTTTTAATCAACCTGCTGACCGAGGTTAGGATTCCAGACCTCCTTTGTTCTTTACATACCAGACCCAATCCCCGAGTTAGAATGATATCTCCACGAGTCTTTATCTCCATTTGGTCACCCTTTATAAACAAATCGTGACATTAAACTGATGGGTGTCGGGCTCTTCTCCTGCAAGCAATCCAGGAGTGATTTTCGATGCTAACATTTCTTGCGCCGTTGCCGGGGACGAAGTTGAAAATTTTCCCCGCGATTGAACGACAACAACTAACTGATTCTGAAGGTGCATCAGAAATCAGAATTATCAAGATTGTTTCTATGCACCTGGTGAATCCATTGTGATGACTCTGCTGGGAAGAACCTACTCTATCAATTGTGGCTTTCATAGGCAGACACACGCGGTCTCATCCACAACTGCCCCTAGCTACACCTGAAACTGATCCGGAGGTGGTCCTCAGAAAAGGAAAGGCCCCTGAAGAAGAAGCTTCCACCGCCGAAATAGGTAATCCGCCATCTCCTTCTGTAATAATTATGTTTTCTCCCCCTCAGTTTCTTGATAGACCTCCTTCACAAGTTTCTCGTTTCTTGAATTTTGGAAGTGTTCCTGCTGAGTTTTCCCCTCCTGGTCTGGGATTGGAGGGAGAAATCCTTGTCACTCCCTCCTCCTTGAATCACCTCTTGTTTCCCACCCCACTCCGAGATTCATTCCCTATAGCCCCTTCGCGGACTCCTTCTCCTCCAAGTTCTCCTCCACCTAATATTCCTATGGCCGGAGCAAATCCCCCTATGACCAAAATAGAGGTCATCATAGCCACTAGATACGCTCCCCTCGTGTTACCAAAACCTCTCAATAACCTCCCAGCAGAAGGGTACCTTAAGCAGCTGCCCAAGTTTACAGGCGAGGGGGATATAACTACTAAAGAGCACCTAGCAGTCTTTTATACTTTCGCGGATGATAATGTTATCATGCACATAGACGTATGGATGAGAATTTTTGTCCATAGTCTCCAAGGAGAGGCTAGAAACTGGTTCAGGGCTCTGCCTCCTATATCTATTCATGGGATCAGAGCTCTAGATAATGCCTTTTTGAGGCAGTGGGGAGATAAAAAAGACTTCATGTATTACATGACAGAGTTTGGGTCGTTAAAGAGAAAAGAAGGAGAGTCTGTTTCTGACTTCTCCAAGAGATTTAATAAAATGTACAACAAAATTCCTGCTGAGATAAAACCCTTCGAAGCCTCTGCAAATATTACTTACTCTAGCGCCTTTGATCCTGATTTCTGTCTACTCCTAAGGGAGAGAAGAGCTGCTATGCTAGCACACATGCAAGACACAGCTGTGGAGGTAGAATCCAATATATTTGTTGTCAACTGACTCAGGAATGTCGGTGATAGAAATACGCCCAAGAACAGGCCTGAAACTTCCTCATCCGGCCCCTCTCCCCTACCCCATCAGACATATGAGATAGCTAGAACGCTAAAATCGCTTGCTACCAAGATAGAAAGGTTGGAATTAGAAGGGAAGCCCATGTACAGAAATCCCCAGAACACTGATAATAGAGGTTTCAGACAACCTGCTAACAATGTGCCCTAGGTTTTCCCGAGGGAACAAAGGGGAAAAGGCAGAAATGATAAAAGGGTCCAAACCCCCCTGCAAAACAACCTAGTTGATCGTGAGGAAAGAGATGAGATGGATGAGTTTGGCCCAGAAATTCACTGTATTGAGGAAACCCCTCCTTTTCCCCACTTGACTTAGTCTACGTATGAAAGATCTTTGATGAACATTAAGATTCATGAGTTAGGGAAGGAAGAAAGGGTTGGTCACACTCCTAACAGATATAACCTCAGGTCAAGAAGGAAAGAAGGAGACTTCGACGGCTCAAACCCACCCCTCATAGTATATAGGCCTACTAAAATGGTAGCATCCATAGCTAAAGAAAAGAATATTCAGAATTCTTCGTCGACAGCCAAAGAGCCTGTCACTCAGGTAAGAGAAGCTCCTAAACCTACCCCCTCCTTTAATTTTGAGCATGAGATTCAAAAGATTAGGATTCCTGTACCTCTCTCTGAGCTAGTTAAAAATGAAGACTTCAAAAGCTCCCTCTCCAAGTTGCTACAATCTGAATCCCCCCAGCCTCCCTCTGACTCAATAAACCTTCAAGATGAGAATCCTACAGTCATATTAGGGCCCATGGTAGAATATAGAGATGATTCACCCCTCCCTTCTAAACATCCCTGAATATACATGATAAAGTACTGCATAACTACCTCATGGACTCAGGGGCTTCCCATAATCTTATGCCCAAAATAGTAATGGAGGAGCTGGGATTAGAAGTGACCAGGGCCTACCATGATTTATACTCCTTTGATTCAAGGAGGGTGCAATGTTTGGGAGTCATCAAGGACCTGGTGGTTTCGTTGTTTCAACTGCCCATGAAGAGTATGGTCATGGAAATTGTGGTAGCTGATGTTCCTCCCAAGTTTGGAATGCTATTGTCAAGGTCTTGGATTAAAATACTCGGAGGAACATTACAGATGGACCTCACGTATGCTAACATCCCAGTGTTTGGAGGGGAGCATAGAATACTATACAGGGAAGCCCAACTGGCCTACATAATCAGTGATAAAGCCAACCCTACCAATCACCCCATCTTTTCCTTGGATACTGATTTAGGCTCCATTTTACTGTAGCTCACCCATGGCCCCGAGCCTCCTTTGAAACTCAGAAAGCCACCCACTGTTTCCTCTGAAGTTCCTCCCTCCATCACCCCAATCTGGAAAATGTATTTTGATGGAGCCTATTCCCGAGAAGGCGCCAAAGATAGAGTGGTTCTTGTGTCACCTGCTCAGGAGACCACATCTCTATCATACAAATTAGAATTTGAAGCTACCAACAATGTGGCAGAGTACAAAGCTCTTATACTAGGATTAAGAACCGTAAGGGAAATGGGAATCCAGGAGATAGAAGTGTTCGGAGATGCCGAGTTGGTAGTCCAGCAGGTCAGAAGTGCTTATCAGGCCAAGAATCCTCGACTCAGGAGTTATCGAAATGAGGTATGGGACCTAATTGACAGTTTCTTCTTAGCGTTCAACATTTGTTTCATCCCAAGAGAAGAAATCACAGTGGCAGATTCTCTGGCTTCATCAGCAAGCATTTTCAAGGTCCCCTTGCCGCCCAAATTGAGGTATGATGTAGAAGTAAAATACATGCCCTCCATACCTGACAATGTCAAGCATTGGAGGGTGTTTGAGGATGATCTCGAAATCAAGAGATTCTTGGAGACTATCGAAGAATTTTCAGAGATGCATATTGACCAAGATTCTATCTTTGAGGAAGAGTTTGATGGGGGTGAGTTGCTGAGTAAAATAGAAAATCATGATATTATTCAATTGCCTGGCAATCACATCCCGAGGGGACTAGTCCCATTGGAGAGATTGCTCGATGGGAATGATGTGGAAATAAAGGGAAGAGTTGTGGGTGATGATGCTGACACAGCTGAGTGCAACATTGGCACACCAGAAGAGCCTAAGTTTGTCAAGCTGTCAACGAGTTTGACCAAGGAGCAGAGGATTGAGTATACTGAGTTGTTGAGAGAGTTTGCTAATGTGTTTGCATGGACCTACAAAAACCTTAAAATGTATGACACATCTATCATTGAGCACAAAATCCCACTGAAAGAAGAGGCTAAACCATTCAGGCAGAAGCTGAGGCAGATAAATCCCATGTTGCTACCTTTTATGGAGGAAGAAGTGAAGAAATTGTTAGATGCCCGAATCATTATCTCGTTGAGGTATTATGAGTGGGTGGCCAATTTGGTTCCAGTAAGAAAGAAAAGTGGGGAAATCAGGCTCTGTGTTGATTTCAGGAACTTGAATAGAATATCAAAGAAAGACAATTATCCCCTACCTAACATGGAACACATATTGCAGAAGGTCATTGGTGCATCTAGGATATCCATGATTGATGGTTTCTCTAGTTACAATCAGATATCAGTCATGCCTAGGGACAGAGAAAAGACAACCTTCACCACTCCTTGGGGTACATTCATGTATGCCAAAATTCCTTTCGGATTGATGAATGTTGGAGCAACGTTTCAGCGAGCTATGGATATAGCGTTCATAGGGGAGAAGGATCAGTTTGTGTTAATCTATCTGGATGATATCACAGTCTTCTCCAGGATAGACAAGGAGAACTGCTGCCACTTGAGAAAGGTCTTCATGAAGTGTCGGAGGTATGGCTTATCCTTAAACCCCAAGAAATCCTTGTTTGCTATGAAGGAGGGGAAGCTTCTAGGCCATATAGTATCAACAGAGGGAGTAAGGATTGACCCTAGCAGGGTGGAATCAATTCAGACCCTGTCACTTCCCAGATCTAAAAAAGAGGTTCAGGCATTTTTGGGGAAGATAAATTTTCTGAGGAGATTCGTCTCAAATTTTTCTGAGCTGGTGAAACACATCACAACCATGCTCAGGAAGGGAAATGAAGTAAAATGGACCACTGAACCCAGCGAATATTTTGTCCAAATAAAGAAGGTGTTGACCGAGGCACCTATGCTAATCAGCCCTGATTATTCCAAAGATTTCCTGATATTTTCTTTTGCTTCCTATGATACAGTAGCGGCAGTTTTCTTGCAGAAAAATGATCAAGGGAAAGAGCAACCTATTGCCTTCTATAACACGGAATTAAGAGATGCAGAACTCTGGTACGAGATCATGGGAAAGCAGGCCTATGCATTGGTGAAAGCTCTCAAAGCTTTCAGAGTCTATGTCTTGCACTCAAAGATCATTGCATATGTCCCTTCAGCCTCTATGAAGGACATTCTTATACAACCCGACATGGATGGGAAAAGAGGTAAGTGGATTGCCAAGATTCTAGAATTTGATCTAGAAATTAAGCCCACCAAGTTGATAAAGGGACAGGGTTTAGCCAAATTTCTAGCTAAATCCAACTGCAAAGCCTTGGGGATTAACTTCGTCAATGAGCAAGCTGAATTGTCCAACAAGCATTTTCAGGGTGCCTTACCACTAGCATCTTGTGACTGGTACAAGGATATCTTGTATTTTTTGTAAGAATTAAAGCCTCCTGATGGATTGGGAAAAAGCAAGGCGAGTGTTGTGGAGTATTCTACCCTACGGACTAATAAGCTAGGGCTCTAAACTTATACGCAGATCATGACCCTTAAGATTTAACTTTTAACCTCCTACCCAAAATCTCAACCCCTTTTCTCAGGCAAACATGGGAAGAATAAACCAACCTTTTTCCGACGGTTGAAGTAGATCCTCCGTTGAGTTGTTATCTCCTTGCTGTTG
>ML792690.1:700669-712084 GCA_009831015.1 Picea engelmannii
AGTGAACAGGAGAGGATCCCTTCCATAATAGGATCCATTGTATGGTGTTGCCCTACCTCAAGGGTTTGGTAATAATAAAGTGTGGTTTCTTCTATCTTGCCTGTGGATCTATTGTGTATTCAATATTTGTGGTGATTATATTGGTAGATCTATTCAGGTACTTAACACCATGCAACAACAAATTGTCTATTGAATGTCGAAATATTCAATACAACATGGTGATTGACTTTGGAAATTATTTTGTATCCATAGGTTGAAAACATCATTACAGCATAGTATTGAATTTATAAAGTGATGATTGACTTTGTAAATCACTTTCCAGCAAGAGGTGTGAAATTCATGGAAAATGAACCCAAAAAAACATATCATATATTTTATAGCTGAATTTTTACTATACCATGTAAGTACAATATAATTTGGAAATTGTATTGAAAGGCATCTATAGTCAAAAAGAGGCGAAGCTATTGAAGTTATGGGTATTTTATTTTTGGTCTTTGAATGTATGATCTGGCATATTGGGCATTTGTGTTTGTCAAAGGCAGGGATATTGTTCATATGTGTAATTATTGAAAGCACATTTATAATGTTGGGATCTATTATTGTTTGTGCACACCTCTAGTGGTAATTGAAGAAATCCTCTTTGTTCTAGTTATTTTTATAGAAGAAACATTTGAGAAAATATATTGAAAATCCAAACGTTGTGTTTTTTAAGCGCAAGCGATGCGATGGTAAGTGGTGTTGATTCACACGTGATTAATGTACAAATATAGACAATGAGCAATGTGGAAATTCATTGTTACTATTTTAAGTGAAATATCGGTAAGCTAGGTTAAAACTATCATCGATTGGATGCATAATGTCTGGAAGGAACATCTAGGTTATATCCCATAGATTGTTGAGCTAAATAGGAATTGGTACACTTTTACCTTCCAAAAGTCTGAGCACTCCAAGTGGGAGCTAGGAAAACCATGGAGCATAAACAACTCTGCCCTTCTTCTCAAACCCTAGAGTCCACTTTTTTATGCAAGTACAAAATAGTTGGATAAAATTTCAGTTTGGGTAAGACTCCCTGTGCTCCCCTTTCATCTCTAGACCTTCAAGCACTTCAAATAAATCGGGAACTACATAGGCGACTTCCTAGATGCTGACATGACCTTTGAAGAAACAAAACAAAGGAAGGTGGAAAGAATTTTGGTCAATTTAAACATTAGGGAAGGTCTTGGTGAAGAGGTTGATCTCAGTTGGAGAAGCTACACCTACAATCAGATACTGGACTACGAAAATATCCCTTTTAGGTGCAGGAGATGCCACCAATATGGACATTTGATCAAGAGTTGTAATCTACGAGTCAGAACCAAAGGAGCAATTTACAACTTGGGTAATGGGTGACCTCAAAACTCAACTCCTATTGCGCCCACAAGCGACGGTATTCGATCTTGGAAGTAACAAGGATACCAGAATAGCACTTTTTTGAGGCCCCAATATAGGAATGCCATGATCACTACTCAGGACTTGCTTCTAAATAAAGACCAAAATCTTAGAGCCCTCCCTAGACTAGATCGGGACTCGCACCTCTGGCATCCTCAGGTACTTCCTCAAACTCTTCTCCACCCATTATTATTTTAATAAACAATTTAACTTTAAACAGAAATGAGTGGTTGAAGAATCTTCCTTTCTCGCCTCTCCCTACCCTCTCCCCTGCTCCCCTCCCCCATCTCCTTCCTCCCCTACTCACCTTACGATCTACGACCCCTATGTAATGCACTACACCTGGCCCTTCAAAAGTTTTTCATCCCAACTCTTTAGAAGAGGACTCCTCCTCTTCCTCCTCAACCACCTCTATAGGATGATATTTCTTAACATCATTGAGTAAGGTACCTTTGGGTGGTTTAGCCATGGAGCAGTCAAGCACAAAGAAAAGTGGGTGGGGGAGAAAATCTAATTTTTAGAAGGAAAAGAAGAAATCCAAGAGTGACCCCTTGGCTGGGAAACAACTCTCTATTTAACGTGTTCTTACAGAAAGGCGAGCCCTGGGAAAGGGAACTTGATTAAATGTTTCTCTTTTAACTGTAGGGGATTGGTTGTACCCCTCAAAATACCATCCCTAAAGAGGGTGATCAACTTAGAACACCCTGATATACTTCTCCTACAAGAAACAACGGGGGAAGGAGAAGAAGTAAAATCCAGATTGATTTCCTTACTCCAAGGATGGAACTTCGAATCTTTGGGTTCAACTGGAAGATACAGAGGACTAGATATTGGGTGGAATAAACGATCTATAAAAGCCATCAACTATTGGGGATTCGAATCAGGAATTGGTATTCCAGTCCTCTCATTAGAATTGGAAGATCCTCTTAACATTGTCAACATATACGACCCTTGTCAAAACAGACGCCCCTACTGGGGCAAGATATTCTCAAAATCCTTCTTGAAAGATCAGGAAGTTATACTTGGAGGGGACTTAAATTTTTCCCTAGGTTTTTTTGAAGTTTGGGGAACACACGTGAGGGTAGATCCATTGGCCAGTTTTTTCAGTCAAAAGATGGTTGAGTGCAACTTATTGGACATTGAGCCTATAAAACTCAAACCAACTCGGAGAAATAACAAATTAGGGGATGCTAGTGTAGCCAAAAGTTTGGATTGTTTCCTAATAAAGGACACGCTGCTGGAAAAGCCTCTACAACTGAAGCAATGGATCGGTTGTGGAGGAATCTCAAACCACTGTCCAATTTTTCTAGAAATAAGAAAAAGGTCGAACAAGCCACCAATCCCTTTCAAATTCAAAAGGACTTGGTTAACCTACGACTCTTTCACTAAACTGGTAAGAGAAAATTGGTCCACCTTTTCTCAATAAATAATTTGCTCGGTTGCTGCTCACTTTGTTAAAAACCTCCAAACAATCAAAGAAAAAACAAAGATTTGGGCTTATAAAAAACAACTATCGGAGGACTTGAAATTCAAAAATGTGGAGAACCAAATAAATCTCTTGTCAGAGGAAGAAGGGGGTGGATTTTCTTCGTTACAAGCCAAGACAAATTTTCTTAGAATGGAAGAAAGGAGAAATAGACTAATCAAGGAAAAGGAAGAGATGTGGGGATTAAAAAGTAGAGCCATCTAGATGAAAAGTGGAGATGAGAACAATTTTTTTTTCAATATTATGCAAAAGATAGAAAGTGTTCTAACACCATTTATCATCTTAAGGACCAATATGGAACCCACAAACATACCTTTGAAGGATTGTCAAGAATAGGGAAAAATTACTTCAAAGAACTCTACAAAGAAGAAAACAATGGTACCATAAAAGAACTGATCTGAATGACACAATACTTCCCTAGTTTCATAAATGAGGAGGATAACATAATGCTAATGGAGGAGGTGACTTTAGAGGAGTTAAAAAGAGTGATGAGATTCTTTCAAAAGGACAAAATCCTAGGACCATATGGATGGACCATTGAAGTTTTCCCGGGCTTCTTTGATCTCCTTGGACAAGATATTCTAAGGCTAGTTGAAGAGATCAGGCTAACAGGTCAAATGCCACTAAGCCTAAACTCCAAATTTATAACATTAATCCCAAAAAAAGACAACCTAGATTCTTTGGATGATTTCAAACCAATTTCACTATGCAATTGCATTTACAATATCGTGTTCAAAGTCTTAGCAAGAAGATTAAAAAGAATCCTCTCTGACAAAATTTTGAGTGAACATTTCGGTTTTCTCGAAGCAAGACATATCCACAAAGCAACAGGGGTAGCACAAGAATATTTACACAACATTAAGTCTAGAAAATTAAAAAGCATTGTCCTGAAAATCTATCTCTACAAAGACTACGACAGAGTATGTTGGTTCTATCTACGACTCCTCTTAAAATATTTTGGCTTTCCAGTGCCCTTCATAAGATGGATTATGTGCTCCATTACTACTGTCTCCTTCTTAGTTCTCATAAATGGTTCCACCTCACCTTTTTTTAGATATGAAAGGGGCTTAAGACAATGTTTCCCTCTCCCCTCTGCTTTTTCTCCTAGTAGCTAAATGCTTAAGCAGGGCACTTGCAGTGGAAAAACAAATAGGATCCTTTCTCCTAATTAAAATCATGTCATCTCTTCAAGTTACACATCTTCTTTTTGTGGATGATATACTTATATTCACCGTGGGATCCATATCAAAGGTTGGGACCCTAAAAAACATTATAAATATCTTCTCCAAATCTATAGGAATGCTCATAAATGAAGAGAAATCCACCCTTGCTACTTTTTTACTTTCAAATGGAGAAAAGGGACTTTTTAGACAACTTTTTCTCTTTTCATTAAATACATTAGAAGAAGGGTTGAAGTATCTGGGTTATGTTTTAAAACCAAATGACTACAAGAAAGAGGATTGGATTTGGATTCTAAAAAAACTAGAAAAAATACTCTTATCTTGGAGTCACAGATGGATTTCCAGGGCAGGTAGACTAGTCTTAGTTAAATTGGTCTTGGAATCTATTCCAGTTTTTTGTATGTCACTCTCTTGGATTCCTAAAGAAACACTAGAGGCAGCTCAAAAGCTCACCTTCATATTTCTCTAGAGTAGGAAAAAATATTTTCATGTGACACCTTGGGTTTTGTTGGCACAGGGCCAGACCTAGGGTTCAACTCTTACAACGCACCAATAAACCCTAACTACTGGCCCATTCGACAACACCTACGAAGAAAATGCAGTCTCACCCAATGTAACAATAGGGGGTTACAGGATGTAGGTGTCTACAACCAGAGGAAATGCAAGATCGTCTCAGAACACAACACAATAGAATCCTAGATATTCTTAACAACGTTATACTTAGCTTCACAAATTTATATCTCTGATCTAACCCAACAATGAAGTAACAATATGTCATAAAAAAAATAACACAACATCAACCATAGAGACAATAAGATATACGTGGTTCACCCTCTCCCTCGGGCTACCTCCATAGAACTGTGTTTCTTGATTTATTAGATGAAAACATACAATTCTATCTACGCACTTAGCTGCATATATTTCTCTCTTTATCTTCCCTCCCTATGCACCCGACTACATGGTTGATCTTCACACCCAGCTGAAGATCCAAAATATAGACTCAATATTGCTCTCAACAACAATAATCAAAACAACAACGGACATTGACCAATAATGAACAACAACGAATAATTGAGCAACCCTCTCGACTCTCCTAGACCTTTATTTATACATTACATGACTTCTCATACAAGCTTACACCAAAGTCTAGGTGTTAAAACCCTAGATACAAAACCCTATGCCAAAAACCCTAGGTCCACTTGACCCATGTTTTAAGGGGTTCACCAGCCTATTCCTCATTCATTTCCACGAGGTGCTCCAAAGAAATAGTTGGTGTCTTCTTCCACTTGTTGGGTTAACCATGATATATCTTCTTCGATGATTTGTCTTCCTTGATCTTCTCTTCCAACAAATAACTTTTCCTTTACTTTGCTCCTTCATTTATGCTTCTTTACCCACTTTGACCCTTCCTTATTTGATGTTCCTCAACTTCCTTCCACATAGTTCACACTTCACCTTTATTCTTTAATCTTCGCTTCCTTACATAACCAAGGGCCAATAGGCTCCCAACACTCACATGTGACTCATCTCGAGTCACTGCAAGATTGACCCTTCTATATCACTTTGACTGCAAACTGCACATAACAGCCTATGCTTTCTTCTCTATCCCTCCCCATGTTGTGCAGACTGTATTTTTTGTGTTTGGTACCCAGTTTCAACTGCACCTGGTACCTAGACCCTTCTTCCTTTTCTTTTAATAAGAGTTTTGAGGTAGTTGGTTTTCACAATACAACTTCAATCGGATCCCATTTACCAAGACTTCTTTCCATTCTCCATTAAGGGTCTTAAACTGCACAATTCCTCCTTCTATAACACAGGAAACCTCAAATGATTCAAGCCAATGTGTCCTAAACTTCCTTGGATTGTTCATCAACTTGTTGTCATATAACAATACCAAATCTCCTTGCTTAAATGATTTCTTCTTGATGTGTTTGTCATGGTAAGCCTTCTCTCACTCTTTTTGTACTTGCTGATGAAATCCCACAATAAACTTGTCTTCCTCTAGTTCCAGCAACTATGCAAGCCTTTCTTGAATAGCACTTGTGCCATGCATACCTGTAAATGTTGCAATTCTTAATCTAGGAACCAAATATTCCATGGTTACCACTGCTTCCAAGCCATAAAATCCAAATAGCTAATTGAACAACAAAATATCAATGGAAACTCCACACACATGAGCACGCAACTCAAAATATGAACAACAAAATATCAATGGACACTCCACATCAACTCAGAATCTGAACAAAAAAATATCAATGGACACTCCACATAGATGAGCGTCCAACTCAGAATCTGAATTAGCAAATAATAACATTTCAGGAAGAATTAAAAAAATTGTCTACCAAACATAATGTTCCCATTTAGTAAAGAGTGGTAATTATCCACCTAGAATAAGTAAACCATGATGAAAATAAAACATTTTGATGAGGACAGGAGATAATATTCAGATATCCAAGGTTGCAGCCCATAGATTAAAACAACCAACAAAGTCTTCGTTGAATTCAATTGCAATCCACTGCCCAGTTGATGGTTGAAACAAATAAGAGATTGTATGAACTTCATTATCAACACTAGTCAAAAAAATCTGGTCGCCCCATAATGCAGCATACAACATAAAGGAAGGACCTAGCGAAGGAGTAGCCACAGACGTCAAAAGGTTTTTCTGATCATCAAATTTCATCGTTTGTTCTCGATCGAACAAGTACAAGTTCCCACATGTAGACACAAAACCCCAACATAGGTAGATGGACATCGGTGATCTCCACATGTCTTAGATGTCCTCCCACCAAATAGTGTTTAAACTTATGTAGCGCATATACCATAGCCAAGCCTCGTCTTTTAGTCGTAGTATAGTTCCTTTCAGCTGTAGAAAGCTTCCTTCTAGAAACGACTATGGGGTGTTCAATGTATCCTACTCCTGGTTGTTCTAAGACTGCTCCTAATGCAATGGATGAAGAATTGACATGAGCATTGAACTCCTTACTCCAATCTAGAAATACCAAGATAGGAACAATGACCATTTTTTGTTTTAGTGTGTTGAAGATCTGCTGGCATTTTTTTGTCCATTGGAACTTACTATCTTTATTTAATAGCTTCTCCATAGGTGTTTTTATCTATGCATAACCCTTAATAAACTTTCTATAGTACCCAGTGTGTCCTAATGCAGTGTGCAACTGCCCAACTGAAGTAGGAGGAGGTAGATCGACAATGATAGTGATCTTGGAAGGATCTGCCAACAACCCCTGCTTACACACAATATGCCCTAGTAGCACTCCAAAGAATGAAAATAAAATACACTTTTTCATATTCAGGGAAATCTAACATTACCTGCATTTGTCTAACATTAATCTAAAGCATTCAATATGATCCTTCATTAGGCTAAAAATAGTCCAATCATCAAAGTATGCCTCAAAGAACTTGTGTAACAAGTCCTTAAATGATTCAACCACCACCCTAGAAAAGATGGTTGGTGCATTCTTCAAGCCAAAAGTCATCACAATGTACTGAAAAGAACCCCATTTTTTTGTAAATGTGGTCTTATGTTGATCTTCCTTAGCAATTCTGATCTAGTGATAACCTAAAAATGCATCTATGAATGAGTAGACCTCCTGTCCACCTAACATATCTAGAACTTCATCAATAAAGGGTGTAGGAAAGGGGTCATGTAGGCATGCATCATTCAGTTTTCTTAAATATACGCAAATTATGATTTCTCCTGACTTCATATCTTAGATCACCATAGGGCTGATCCATTTAGATTCTTCAACTGGTTCTATGATTCCTGCTTCCAACATTCTATCCAATTCAATCCTAACTTTCTTCTTATATTTGGGATTCACTCTGTAGGGTCTCTTATTGATGGGTCTTGCATCTGGTCTTAGGGGGATCTTTATTTCCCCCATGGGTCCTTTAATGTCCTTCATGTATGTGAACTTGGTGGGAAACAAATCCCGATATTCATGCAATAGTTCTGTGATATTGCTAAAAATAACATCATCCCAATAGTCTCCAACATTTTCTAACTTAGGTGTTTTCTTTGTTCTAATATTAACCTTCTTAATTTTAATGGGATGCCCAACAAAATGTAATTCAATATCTAGCCCTTCTATGTCTCTTTGCCCTTCAGTTTATAAAATGTTTACATCCCTCGGGTCATCATCCTCGTCAACATTAATAATGTAACAACCCTGTAATTGTTGATGAGGTGCAACCCATTCATCTTTTTCTTGGTCAAGAGGGGGATTGTGTACCTCCTCAAAGACCTTTTGTCTTATGATTTGTAAAGCCTAATCTACTGTAGGGTAACTTTCAAGTAATAAGGTATCTATAAAGTTTTGATTCATACCGTACCAATCTATAGTGACGAAGCACAGTTCTGATTAAAGATACCAGTTGATAGGTGTGGTGTACAATGTGTTAATGAACTTATGTACCCATTGTTCTTTATGGATATTTCTACAGGCCTCCTCATAACTTCACACATGGTCCTTAGGACAACTCTGAACTGTGTATTAAACTTCACATCCTTCATCTTGCTCCGAGAAGTGCATTGTTAGTAAGGTGCGACACTGTACCCACTCTACAATGTTCTTTTTATGTCTTCCCCACCATCTAATTGGTGTTGCTTTGAATGCTTCATCCAGTGCCAACATCCTATACTGTGCGGGTACAATTTTATCAAATTCCACTAGAAATGTATCTAAATGATTCAAACCATCAAAAGTGGGAAGATTACTTACTTTTGTGCCAACCAATGAACTACTCTGGTCAATTTGGAAGATCACTGTGTAGAGACTTTGTACATTTTGTTCTACCAGTTTTTCAATTCTTCCTATGAATCTGATAAACAATCACTTTCACTTCGTCACCTGAGGTTTCCATCTGCTCGAGGATTAATGTAATCATGTTGTCTTGTTGTCAGTTTATAGATGTTTTCTAGATTGTATGCGCAATCTTCTTCTCTTATCGGTTTTGTATATCTGCGACCTTCATCAGAGTCAAGCGGTGCAATGACCTTAAGGCCATTACCTTCAAATGGAATTCTTCTCTTCTTTAAGTCAACAACAATCAAATTTTTGAAATCCCAATCAATTCCTAACAACGCAGGATATGGACATTTGTCATAAAAAATCTCAATCACTTCGAAGTTTTCAAATGTCCTTACCCCATTGATGTCCATAGGGACATGCTCTAATATTCCAAATGGTCTCACCACCTACTGATTCACCATCCTGAGCCTGATAGGAGAGTAAATCAACCTAGGTTTTCCCATCAATGCCCAAGTATGCTTCGTCATAACATTTACCTCTGATCCCGAGTCAAGGACCACATAGTCCACGTCGTAGTCCACAATCTAAGCACTAAGGTGCAGTTCCTTGTTTTTCCTTCTTTTCCTTGATACTTGATTCACAACTCTACTCAACATATGGTATCCTCCTCATTTCATACTGTCCTACTAGGTGTTGTAGCTCATGCACAATTTTTTCATCTTTAATCAAATTGATACAAGTGTATAATAAGTCCATGGTATTGCTTACCTCTTTTCTTTGTTTATTTAGGGTAGACTGATCAAATGCCGAAGGAATATCACATTACTTGACTTATTTTTGTGCCCTAGAAGAAAAATCTTGTTCTCCTTCAAATGCTTTCCTTACTTCTTCAAAAGTATGCCTCTCTCTCCTTGTATCAAACAATTGTGCATTCTATGCAACTCTTCTAATCCTTGATCCTTCTATAGTCTTTCATGGAGTCACCCTATCTTCTCTTGTAACATCTCCTCCTCTAGTAATAACAACGACTCTGGGGTCCTCACCGTGAGGTTCTGCTAATATTAGTTGGACTTGTTGGTTTGGCTAACAACGCTGGACACTCTTCGATGACATGATCAAATGAATTACAGTAGTTGCAAGAAGTACAAGGGTTCTGACAATCCCTTGACAAATGTCCAAGTTGTGCGCAGTTATATAAAACAATCTAGCTTAGAGCTCGACCCATACCTCCTCCTCCTCCTCTTCCTCTAAATCCACCATGAGGGTTGAAATTTCCTCTTCCTCGGGAGTTGAACTGCGCAATATTTCCTTCTTGTTGATCTTCTCCTTTAATTCTATATGTATCCCTTGATCTTTCATGCATGAGATCATAAGCGCTACAATCCTTCTCATGATGCCCCATAGATTTTCAAAATGTATAATAAATATTGGTAGGTGTCTGGACATATTTTTGCATGTAATAACATTTACCAGTGCAGTGTCTAGTTCTACATACCTCTCACCAGGGTATAATAGCTTGGTTCAAAAGATTAGGTGCTCCAGAGGCCAAGTATTCATGAAATAGTGGACAATGATCTTTGTCATGGTCGTTTGATTTACATCTGATACACTAGATATCTTCTCTTTTTTCTTTTCCTTTATCTTTCTTCATATATTCCACCTGTAAAGATAAGCTAGTTAACTGATTCAAAATATGACTCATACCTGGACTGAATTCTCCTACGGGGGATGCTTCCAGTTTCATGGAAATATATAGAGCTTTATCTTGGGAAGTGACCTTCGGTTACATAAGAGGAGCTCCGATATGTGGCAGGAGGGCAGCGATGAACCATTCTTTATTTTTTTCATCTGGTATCTGAAAACTTAAATGTCCTGTTAAGGTCTTGAACCTCTGATCAAACTCCCAAACAGGTTCAGTTACCTTTTGTTTGATCTCCTTCAACTCTATAATACATTGTGAATTCGACTTAGGTTTCTTGAATTCTGCACTCAAGTCAATCTTAATGTCATTCAGTGGTTAGGTTGTGCCACTACTACATATGGGGGGATTATTCCATGAAAATTTTCCACGCTTCAACTAGTTTCATATTTTTTTTAAAACATGGCGGGATTTTCGTCGCTATTGCCACGAAAGTTCACCGCAATATCGATGAAAATATTATTTAAATCCAATTGGTATTTTCGTCGCTATAGCGACGAACTTTTGTGGCAATAGCGACAAATTTTTTGCCTATCTCGTTGGTCGGTGTTAACGGCTAGTTGACTATTTTATCTATATATACGTGACTTTAAGAGACTTTGTGACACAATTACTATAGTTGTGACACTATTCTGGGCTTTTATTTGATCTATTTATTTTTTCCGTCACCCACTGGTTGAACAAATCCAATTCTCTATCTACATATCTTGGGTTTTGAACTTGCAAGGTTAGTATGTTATTTTTTATTGATGTACTCATTTAACTTGTAATTTTTTTTTCAAATGTCCAAATTTCATTTAGCTTGTTTTTTCCTTGATAATATATTATAATATGTGTAGTACCATATTTCAT
>ML792690.1:738674-754113 GCA_009831015.1 Picea engelmannii
GGTATTCCCATATTACAATGTAATATGGTAATGCCATATTACAATGTAATATGGGATTGCCATATTACAATGTAATATGGTAATTCCATATTACAATGTAATATGGAATTACCATATTATAATGTAATATGGTATTGCCATATTACAATGTAATATGGTAATGCCATATTACAATGTAATATGGTAATTCCATATTACAATGTAATATGGCATTACCTTATTACAATGTAATATGGTATACCATATTACAATGTAATATGGTAATACTATATCTCATGTAATTTTTTTTTTTAAAACTCAATACCATCATCGCAATATCGATGATAGTTCGTCGGAAAAAAATTTCATTTTGACCACCGTGGAAATAGAAACGAACTTTTGTCGCACATTGCCACAGGTTTTCGTCGCACATACATCATCTTCATCATAACTTTGGTCTTGATGAATCAATGTCATTGCTATTGCCACGGGTATTCGTCGCAAGTTGCCATAGTTTTTTGTCGCACATACAACATATGGGTCATAAGTTTTTGACTTGTCATAAATTTCCATTGCAATTGCGATGGAATTTTGTCGTAATTGCCATGGTTGTTCATTGTACTTGCAATGAGGTTTCGTCGTAATTGCGAAGATACATAGGGTTAACCGAACTTGAAGGTGATGACACGTGGAGAGATAATTTCATTGATGTTTCCACGCACACCTGGATCATCGATAGAGCGACGAAATTATTCCGACGAAAAAAAAACTCATCTTTTGTGGAAATTGCGATGGATAAGTGTGGCAATATCAATGAAAAACCATCACAAATTTGGTCATATGTACTAGTATGCAGATCCTGAAGAAAACTTCATATACCAACTCAATGCGCGATCCCTCAAGGTAGTACTAAACTGAGCTCTCTTGACAAGTTCTTTGGTAACTTGCTTGATGCTCCATACATCTTCGCATAATAACTAGTGTTGGTCATGTTCCTCAGATCCACGTCCTCTGAAAATGGGTAAACTCATTTCATCTCCCATAGATCTTCCTTGTTTTCTCAACTGAGTATGTACTAAACTGCTTGTAACAATACTCTGATTGCTCTGATTACTCTGGTTACTCTAGTTACTTAATGTTTCTAAACCAACATGAGGAGTAATAGTACTTACTTCAACAGTAGGCTTAGTTCCTGAAGTTTATGGTTCTCCTTGATGAAGTTCTTCAGTATTTACTTCCTCTACCCTTGTGGACTCTGAATACTCTTTCTCTGTTAGATATGCTTCTTCGCCACTGTAGAATCCCTTGTTTCTGTAGTTCTTCTTAAATAGGTTTGCAAGAGGAACCTATATGAACGGTCTCCCAATGCGCGTGAGTACAACCTCTATGTCATTGTCATTGTTTGAATTATTGAACATTAGCTTCATTGCATCTTCAAGATATTCTTCTCATGCAATAACATCTTAATCCTCATCTTTAAAAAGTGTAGAAAATTTCCTCTAGGTCCCTTAAATAAATACCTCTATGATTGACTATATGATTCTTCTCTATCAATAGCAAACTCAGTAATGTATCCTTCAATAGTTCTATCAAACTAGAGATCCACTACCCTAGACACATCCTTATCGACTCTCTAGACTTTCTTTATCATCATTGTTGTAAAAACCATAGGTTGTCTAGATCTGATCTCAAACTGAGTATCTGCTAATATGGCTAACCACTCGTATAACTCCTTATGAACTCCTCCAAAGAAAATCTTGTGTATGTCAGTAAAGATGTACCTTCCCAATCAGTCTTCTGTACTAATTCTAGGATTCTTGCTTTGGACTTTGACAAAGTACTTTTCTTGTTCTTCTATCCACTTCTGAATCTCCGTCTTCGATGGAAACCACCTTTACATTACCTCAAGAAGATACCAGCCCTAGCAACAAAACTATTTGTTGACATAGGGGCAGAACCAGGGTTCAACTTTTATAGCACACCAACAAACACTAACTATTGGCCCTTTTGGCAACACCTGCGAAGAAGATTTAGTCTCACCCAAAGTAGTAGTAGGGGGTTGCAGGAAGCAGGTGTCTACAACCAGAGGAAATGCAAGATGGTATCAGAACACAACACAATACAATCATAGATATGATTAACAATGTTATAATTAGCTTCTCGAAGTTATATCTCTGATCTAACCCAAAAATATAGTAACACTATATCAGATGACAAATAACACAACATCAACCAAAAAGACAATAATATTATATGTGGTTTACCCTATCCCTAGGGCTACGCCCACATAACTGTGTTTATTTCTTTATTAGATGAAAGCATACAGTTCTATCTGCGCACTTAGATGCAGATCTTTCTCTCTTTCTCTCTTTATCTTCCCTCCCTACCCACCCAGCTACAGGGTTGATCTTTGCACCCAACTGAAGATCCAAAATACAGACTCAATATTTCTCTCAACAACAGTAATAGCAACAACAATGAACAATGACCAACAATTAACAACAACCAACAATTGCGCAACCCTCTCAACTCTCCTAGACCCTTATTTATACATTACATGACTTCTCGAACAACATTATACCAAATTCTAGGCATGAAAACCCTAGATCCAAAACCCTAGGTCCACTTGACCCACATTTTAAGGGCTTCACCAGCCTGTTCCTCCTTCTTTTCTGTGAGGTGCTCCAAAGAACCCGTTGGTGTCTTCTTTCGCTTGTTGAGTTGTCCATAATATATCTTCTTCTATGATTTGTCTTCCTTGATCTTCTCTTCCAACTAAGAGCTTTTCCTTTACTTTGCTTCTTCTTTTCTTCTTCTTTACCCACTTCAACCCTTCCTCAGTTTATGTGCCTTTCCCGTAGTTCTCACTTCACCTCTCTTCCTTAATCTATGCTTCCTTACATAACCAAGGGCCAACATGTTCAATGGAAAAGAATCATTATAACAAATACACTAGGAGGATGGGGACTAAAAAACATTCATGTTTTGTCAAAATATTTGGATGCAAAAGGGGGTTGGCAAATCAGGTTCAATGCATTTTCTATAGTTATAAGAAAATACAGTGAACCTGATTCTATGGATTCGTGGATTAGACGAGCTCATAAATATTTGAAAGGAGTTTCAATCATCTGGAAGGCTATTATGAAATCCTTCCCAGTTATCAAGGAAGGACTGACTTGGAAAATAGGAAATGGTCACCTGGTAATGTTGGGTGCATACCTCTGGATGGGTAGTGAAGGAAAACACCTGCTTTCAGATTAGCTTACTCTAATTTTGAGAGCATCTAATGCTGGAGACATCAGTGATGACGAGAATGAAGACATGGAAGTTGAATAATTTGTAGTAGAGGATGTTGTGGAAGACTATGAAGATGTCAATGAGGAGAAAAAGGTGAAGTGAAAGGACATGCAACACTGTGGTGTGATGAACTATGGGCTAATAGGAGAAGAAAAAGAAAACAAAATATTAAGAGCTAGGATAGAATGGTAGCCAAGATAAAGGATAAATTCATACCCAAGGACCTAAATTTGTTTAGGAGACTGCAGAACCTGAGGCATCAAGGAATTCTTGTGAAGGAGTACACAGAGGAGTTCTATAAGCTGAACATCAGGGATGGAAAAAGAGAGAGAGATAAGGAAAAAATTTCTAGATAAATGAACGGCTTGAGATATGGAATCCGAGAAGAAATTAGCATGATTATAGTAAGGACAGTGGAGGACACTTATCACATTGCATTGAAATAAGAGGATAAATTGGCCAGAAATAAGAGTCAACTAAATAGAGGTAAAAGTTTAAACAGAGGCAAAGGAATTCCCCATGACAAGGCACAGAAGCCCAAAGGAGACAAAGAAACCACATAGTCACTTTGAAAGAGGAAGAAGTTCCTGAGGAAGATAGAGTCGTGGTAGAAACTCTTTTCCTAGAGGAAGAGGAAGAGGAAGAGGAGAAGTGTTATGCATGTGGAAAGGTAGGACACATGTCTTGGGAATGTCCCGAGAGAAATAAGGAAGGAGGTGAAGCTCACATTTTAGAAGAACATAAGTGATATGTAGAGGCCGAAGTCGCATAAGATGGGAGATATTTGATGATGAAGAATGTTCTCTTAAAACCAGAGCCAGAGGTTGAAAATCCAATCCATAAGAACAGTTTGTTCATGACATCTTGCAAGACTAAAGATAGATTTTGCAAGGTGATAATTGACAATGGGATTACTGGTAACTTAGTATCCACAAAGATGGTGAAGAAATTGGAGCTAGAGAAAACTGCACATCTGACGTTGTATAAAGTCTCTTGGTTGTAGAAAGGTCATCAGGTAACAATAACTAAAAAATGCCTGGTTGAATTTAAAATAGGAGGATACAGGGATGGAACTATGTGTGATGTGATTCCCATGGATGTATGTCATGTGTTTTGGGAAGACCATGGCAGCATGGCCTTAATTTCATTCACGATGGGAAAACAAATACTTATACCTTGGAGAAGAATGGTAGTACACACATGTTGTTGCCAATCGAGGAGAAGAAAGTGAAGAAAGAAGTTAGCATGAGCATACTTCTCATGAGTGGGAAGGAACTCTTGAGTGAAGTTAAGAAGGAACAGGAGATGCATTTTGTTCTAGTGAGGAAGCCAAAAGTTATCCTTACAAGTACTTCTATGGAGGATCTGCTTGAGGAAATTCATGAGCTATTGGAAAATTTTGTTGAGATTGTAGTGGATGAGTTGTTGAGCTCATTGCCACCTATCAGAAGTATCAACCATCACATTGGCTTGATACCAGGAGTGAACATGCTGAATAAAAAAACATACATATTGACACCTCAAGAGAATTAGGAGGTAAAAATACAAGTTGAGGATTTGTTAGAAAAAGGTTTGGTCAGAGAAAGCTTGAGTCCATGTGCAATACCAACTCTGTTGAGTCCGAAGAAGGATGGAGGATGGAGAATGTGTACAGACTCAAGGGCCATAAATAAGATCACCATTAGGTACAAATTTCCATGGCCAAGGATGAATGACTTAATGGATTGTTTAAGTGGAGTGAACTATTTTTCAAACATAGATTTGAAAAGTGGATATCACTGGATAAGGATGAGAGAAGGGGATGAGTGGAAAATGGCCTTCAAGATAAATGAGAGATTGTATGAATGGATTGTTATGTTATTTTCCTTAACAAATTTCCCTAGTACTTTTATGAGGTTGATGAATGAAGTGTTGAAATATTTTATTGGTAACTTTGTGATCGTATATCTAGATCATATACTAGTCTTCAGTAACAATGAAGAAGAGCATCTTGGGCACTTAACATTAGTGATGAGGAGGTTGCAATGGGAGAAGTTGCTGATAAACTTAAAGAAATACTCTTTCATGAATACATAGCTCATTTATTTGGGTTTTGTGATCTCTTCGAATGAATTGAAGATGGATCCAAAAAAGGTGAAATAAATCAGAGAATGGATGCCACCAAGGAGTATATTTGATGTAATAATATTCCATGGATTAGCAAGATTCTAACAAAAGTTGATCATAAATTTTAGTGAGATCGGTGCATGGATGATGGATAAAGTAAATAAAATACTTAAGTCTTTCAAATGGACAGAAGAGGCTGAGAAGAGCTTCAATATATTGAAGGAGAAGATAAAATAACAACCAATTCTGGTTTTTCCATATTTCAGGAAGACATTTCAAGTGAGATTTGATGTGAGTGGAGTTGCAATTGGAGCGGTCTTGAGCCAAGTTATTAGGCTTGTTGCATAATTCAGTGAGAAGTTGAATGATACTAAGAGAAAGTACTCCACATATGATAAAGAGTTTTATGCCATAATTCAAGTCTTGAAGAAATGGAGGCACTATCTTGTTCCAAAAGAGTTTGTTTTGTATAGTGATAATCAGGCTTTACAATTCATAATTCTACAAGAGAAGTTAAACCAGATACATGCCAAGTGGAAATATTTTATGAAAAAAATCACTTTTTTCATTAAACATGTTTCTAGTAATGCTAACAAGGTTGTTGATGCATTGAGCAGGAGATGTCTAATTCTATAGGAATTTTAGGTGAAACGATTGGGGTTTGAAAACCTTAAGGAAAAATTTCAATAACGTTTTTTCACATTTTGAGATTATATTACAAATATATTAACAAAGGCTAGGTCTATATATCATTGAATATTGTCAAATAATAATAATAATAATAATAATTATTATTATTATTAATTGATAATAATAATCTAATTTTAAGGTCACAACAAAGATAGACACTAAATTGGTGTATGATACTCTCTTATGGGACAAGGTACCCCCTCGATTTTACTACTAAAGTCAATGGAGGTGTACATACCCTACCCATTTTTGGATTTGAGCTTGTAAAAATATGACAAAAAAAATTCTTTGATTTTTATGTATCTAACTCAATGATTATTGTTGGAACAATCTCTTGAAACTCTATCGGTTTATGAATTCCATCTCATCAACAATGATTATTGGTTTTGAATTTCTACTCATCAACATAGAATTTTCTTACGAGACTCATTTACACCCCACATTTACTCTAATCAATGGTCACCTCCTTATAATATCTTAATTTCTCTTATTCTATCATTATTTATCACGCCATAATATCTCCTTAAATTTAGATGTAATAATAATTTTAATATTATCGTTATTGTGTAGAGTGACCTCTTCCAAAACACCCGAATGATTTAGCCAATACTTGACATCTTTATGGCAACACTACTTGAGTCACATGTAGTTTTTACTAGAGTTTGAAGCAACCTTGGGAAGTGATGCATGAGCATTGCCAGCAAAGCACGAGTAGAGGATAGTTGGACACACTAGCGTGCATTTTGAAGAATTTTAAATTTTGAAAAAGATGTATCACTTAAATCTTTTGAAAAGGGATTGTAATTAGAGAACATCTTTAGTTTTGTAGAGATCGATGATTTCTTGAGGAATTCATAGAATGTATTTTATTATAATGAAGTTGAGTGCAATACAGATTCGATGTGTTCGATCTTATCTATCTGTCACAAATATTTATTGTAATAAATTCTAGTAGTTGATAGCTTTTAATTCGATAGGATAGCTCTAGAGTAGATTGAGGGAAGAGCTCAAAGAGCCCCTCTTGTATAAATATTTGTATTATTTCCCAGTAGAGGTTGTTGATGGGTTGTTGATAGTTGCAGTAGATGTTGTTGAAATAGTTTATGAACACATGTATATTTCAATTGAATGAATATAGTAGTGGAACATTGTCCCAAATGCGTGGTGTTGTCATGTCTATCTAAATAAATGAATGGTAGAAATTTTGTTGATTTGAAATTCTCTATTATTTTTTGTTCTTGTGTTTATGAATGTATTTACATGGTTGAATGTATGAATCTGTAAATATTTAGATAAGTTTCAATTGTTTCTCTTCTACGAGCAAGTGCAAGTCTACATAGTGTCTGCAAGGAGTGCATTAATCGAGCCTATTTCGACTCATAATCTTAGAAGAGATAACATGAACCTTATGTGTGAAATGAATGTATGCCATCCACAAGGTGTGTGTGACAGAGTCCACTTTGATTCAGAAAGTTCAACAATGATAATTTGAGAGTGTGGGTAGGAGGAACCGTGCTCAATTTTGTATTATTCAAAGGGAACAATAGGGCCTGGAATAACTGTTGCAAATAGTGCACAATCACCTTCAAATTCAATATTGAAGGAAGTTCATCCACAAGGAGTGCGTTACAGAATCTTCTTACTCATAATCTCAGAGGGAGTAGCGGAAGTTGTCCACAAAAAGGATAAGTTGTAGACAAAGACTTGTTGCAAGGTGTGCATAGGCTGAAATGTTGTCTAACTGTCGAAGAGAACATTCTAAGGAGGAAAACATTCGAAGAAGAACAAAGTTTATGAGGAAGAGTGGAGAAACATATTGAAAAGGAGGAGTCCTTTGAGGTTTCCCAGAACCAGCAAATCCATATCCATTCGGGAAGGATTGGGATCATTCTAGACCGTCAGATCTAGGAAACGTTGCACGAAGGCTAGTTGTCAAAATTCAGAGCATTTTGAAGTGTTGAGAAGCAGGGTCGTCAGAGTCACAAAATAGCAAGGAGAATATTAACATTGGCTACGAGGAGACATGTGTAAGAGGATTAGAGAATTTGAGATTTAGAGGTCCCAAGGAAGTGAGTGTGGAGTAGGTGTGAAATTTCGCAAAGTTGTGAAACCCAGAGTGCAACTAGACTATCAAATCCAGGGAGACACGTGGCAGAAACCTGTGAATTCCAAGAAATGTGTTTCAAGAGTAAAAAAAGAATGAGGTTTTAATATCATCGAAGTGCGAAGTGGTGAAGGGATTGGCCCGAGGCTATATCCCACAGTCATAGAGAAGAAAGCGTCTAGTGAAAAACTAGTACTCATAATTGGTGTTGCCAGGCATTGGAGAGCGGAGTTAGAGATAGTCTGAACTTACAGCTGACATCAAGGGGAACTGTGTGTGTATTAATTTTTCATGGTCCGTTGAAGGCCCGAAGAATGAATTCGGTTCCATGAATTTGAAGATCCTATATCGGGAGGTCACGCATCCCCGAGGGGAGAAAGGGAGGTGTGCATCAAGTGGTATCAAAGCCTAAAAAAAATGAATTATGTGGGAAAAGGGGATGAAGAAGTAGGCTGATATCATCAAGTGATATCAAATACATCAACAAAATGCCTCTTAGGAGACGTGCAGAGACACTTGTAACAAATAGAGCTATGGAAAGGGAGATGAGATAAATGCGTGGATGGATGGATTCCATGGAAACAATGCAAAGGATAGAACCTAATGCTGGAGACATCAATGATGCCAAGAATGAAGAAGTGGAAGTTGAAGAAGTTGTATTAGAGGATGTTGCTGAAGACAATGAAGATGTCGATGATAAGAAAAAGGTGAAGAAATACTTATACCTTGGAGAAGAATGGTAGGACACACATGTTGCTACCAATTGAGGAGAAGAAAGTGAAGGAAGAAGCCAACATGGGCATACTTCTCATGAGTGGGAAGGAAATCTTGAGTGAAGTTAAGAAGGAATAGGAGATGAATTTTGTTGTAGTGAAGAAGCTAGAATTTATCCTTACAAGTACTTATATGGAGGATCTTCCTGAGGAAATTCATGAGCTATTGGAAAATTTTGTTGACATAGTAGTGGATGAATTGTCAAGCTCATTTCCACCTATCAGAAGTATCAACCATCACATTGACTTGATACCAGGAGAGAACCTTCCAAATAAATAAACATACATATTGACACCTCAAGAGAATTAGGAGGTAAAATGACAAGTTGAGGATTTGTTAGAAAAAGGTTTGGTCAGAGAAATCTTGAGTCCATGTGTAGTACCAATTGTGATGAGTCTGAAGAATGATGGAGGATGGAGAATGTGTACAGACTCAAGGGACATAAATAAGATCACCATTGGGTACAAATTTCCATGGCCAAGGATGAATGACTTAATGGATTGTTTAAGTGGAGTGAACTATTTTTCAAACATAGATTTGAAAGGTGGATATCACCACATAAGGATGAGAGAAGGTGATGAGTGGAAAATAGCCTTCAAGACAAATGAGAAATTGTATGAATGGATTGTTATGTTGTTTTCCTTAACACAATCCCCGAGTACTTTTATGAGGTTGATGAATGAATTGTTGAAACATTTTATTGGTAATTTTGTGATCGTATATTTGGATCATATACTGGTATTCAGTAAAAATGAAGAAGAGCATCTTAGGCACTTAGCATTAGTGATGAGGAGGTTGCAGAGGGAGAAGTTGTTGATAAACTTAAAGAAATCCTCTTTCATGAAGAAATAGCTCATTTATTTGGGTTTTGTGATCTCTTCGAATGAATTGAAGATGGATCCCAAAAAGGTGAAAGAAATCATAGAATGGACGTCACCAAGGAGTATATTTTATGTAAGAATATTCCATGGATTAGCAAGTTTCTAACGAAAGTTCATCATAAATTTCAGTGAGATCGGTGCACAAATGATGGATACAGTAAATAAAATACACAAGTCTTTCAAATGGATAGAATAGGCTGATAAGAGCTTCAATATATTGAAGGAGAAGATAAAATAACAACTGATTCTAGTTTTTCTAGATTTCGGGAAGATATTTCAGGTGAGATTTGATGTGAGTGGAGTTGCAATTGGAGTGGTCTTGAGCCAAGATAATAGGCTTGTTGCATAATTCAGTGAGAAGTTGAATGATACTGAGAGAAAGTACTCCACATATGATAAAGAGTTTTATTCCATAATTCAAGCCTTGAAAAAATGGAGGCACTATCTCGTTCCAAAAGAGTTTGTTTTGTATAGCAATAATCAGGCTTTACAACTCATAGCTCGACAGGAGAAGTTAAACTAGATACATGCCAAGTGGAAAGATTTTATGAAAAATTACACTTTTTTCATTAAACATATTTCTCATAATGCTAACAAGGTTGTTGATGCATTGAGCAGGAGATGTCTAATTCTATAGGAATTTCAGGTGAAAACCTTGGGGTTTGAACACCTTAAGGAAATATGTCATGATGATCAAGATTTTAAGGAGGTATATGAAACATGTGAAAATCCCGTGCTCAGAGACAGAAGCTAGTGGGACGAGTATCTGATTCAGGATAGATTTTTGTTCCAAGGGTATTATTTGTGCATACCAAAGTGTTCGATGAGGGAGAATTTGCTTAAGGAAAAACATAGTGGAAGTGTAGCTGGACATTTCAGCCACAACAAAACATTTGCACAATTGAATGGTTCGTATTATTGGCTAGGTATGAGGGAATACGTGAATAAGTTTGTGAACATATGTAATATTTTACAGTATGCAAAGGGAAAGAGACAAAATATTGGGTTGTATCAACCATTGCCTATTCCAAAGAGGCCTTGGGATGCAATAATCATTGATTTCGTGTTGGGATTGCCAAGGAAAGAAAGAGGAAATGATTCCATATTTGTGGTAGTCGAAATATTTTCAAATATGACACACTGTAAGGACCTCGTCATTACGGCAACAAGCGACAACATTAGGTAAGATTTTTTTTTTTTTTTTTTCTCTCATTAGGAAAGTGATGACAATAATACAATCACAACAACTCAACTTGAATACATCATAATGAAGGACGACACAAGTAAAACATGCATGGAAATCCTAGCATAAAGGCACATCAAAAAGCTTGAAGCAATTTGCAACATTTACTCGGATAAAGAATATAAATGACTACACTAAATTAACATCAATGATCATCAAGGTGCAAAATCATCCAATAACCGACACACGTAATATAAACTTCCATTGTGAGAAAGAATAATATATATTCACAATCATGTGTTTCAATACATTTTTTTCAAAGCGCAAGAAGTAAATAGTCCAGCGACTAATCATTATATTGACCCTTTCAATGCGCGCAAGCAGTGGAATCTAACTCTTATTAAATACTTCATTCAATACCTTAATTTTTCAACGTGAAAGAGACAACTGAGTTTAAAAACCGTCTTTCAAATAACTAATTAACAAAACTAAACGTCTGAAAATTATCATTTTATTCATTGCTTCCATTGATCCAGAAGCCTAAATCTTCATTGTCACGTCTTAAGTGAAATCTATAAATGCAAGAACTCAAATCAAACAACTAAAAGACTTAGGGTAACCACATTCAACCCCTTTAATTTCACAACGGTCTAGATAGATTTAATTAACAATTTTACCATCATAAAAACTATAGCAAGCATATCATAACCAACCACAAATCTAATATTAAATTATATAAAAATCATCAAGTAACATTTATACCTGTCCCTCCAAAAGTTTTATTTAATCCAATAAACTCAATTACATTTTCTTAACTTCTCCAGTTCAATAATAAACCAAAAACCATAAACCGGTGAATGTAAAACTTCTATCTAATTTATTATTCATTTAAAATAAGGCTAGACTAAGCAATATGAAGATTCTCATTCCTTACTAAAAATGATCCTTTCCTACATTCTATTTTTAAATTACACGACTAGAAGCCTCTCCTTTCCTTACTTCTTTACTTACTATTTTTTTTTTAAAGCACACTAGAAACCAACTCCTATTCCATATAATCATAATAACAAATAATTACCTTTTTTCATAGTTAAAGTAATGTAAATTTAAGTTTGTAATATATAGATGATTCAGCATGCTAAATTTAAAAGCCTAGATTTATCATCCATCTATCTCTATATATCAACTTAAGTGTAAATAAAATAATCTCTTCTTGCAAATCTTGACGAAGAACCACTGTCATGATAATTCATCCTTTTTAATTGCAAATAAATTTCGAGTGAAATTTGGAAACAGTCACTGATTTTAATTAAATCAAAGGGTAACCACATGATAGTATTGGCTATAACTGTAACTAGAATTAGAATTTCTAACTAGAATGCATACATTTTTGGGAATTAGACTCAATAAATTTTCCAACTGTTCAGTAAATTCAACAAGAAGATAATCTGGGTTAATATTTTAACTGAAATATGATTTTTGTATACTGTAAATTCAACCGCATGAAATTCTAAGAACATTCAACTTGAATAAATTCTGAAATGTTATAAACCAAATAGTTGCATCCGGAATTAATATACAACTGGAATTCCCACACATGCCTTAAAACTCGAGAAGCAAGGATTCGCCCAGCCACTGAATTCGCCGAGGGGATATTGACACAATGCAGAGGGAAAGACAGTCGACACGCAGGAAGGGTTGCATGCAAAACTCCAGTTGCTAGGGTTTAGGGACACGTGGGTAAAATGAGTGTAACGCTTACAAGAGAGGAACACACGAGGGTTCTGGTTGTCTTCAGGTTGCGTTCGTTGTGCTTTACAGCCTGCCACAAACCCGTGAATCAACGACAGAATGGCCATGAAGGTAAAACCCCAAAACACGCAGAGGGTTTTAATCATGCACAGACTTTACCCAATACCTGACTGTAACAAACTTAATACCCAATGACAATTTTTATTTGTGCGTTATGAAGGGGGATGAACCATGGTTATCCGAGGAGGGATCATGGGTGCAAGGCCGAGACTCTAATAATTCACCCAGGGAGGAAAAACGACAGCAATATAGTACCCAATCGCAGAGATCGGGTTATTGGAACCTGGGTGAGAATCCGCCCCATTCCATAGAGGATTCTCAACGCTCAAGGGACAGAGGCATTCAGGCGAATACCACCAGACGGTCTTCGAAGTGCCCCAGGAATCATCGATACCCAAAGGATTTGTCAAACGAAATAAAAATCGAAATTCAGAACAATGACACGACTTCCAGAAAAAGAAATCAAACGAAATCAGTGCATGCAAACTCGCAACTGTTCATGAGGTAAATGAATATGGATAGTCAAATGAAATAAACATCGAAATTCATAAAAAGAAACGACTTCCAGAAAAGAAATCAATTGAAATCAGCGCATGCATACTCGCAACTATTTGTGAGGTAAATGAATTTGGATAGCCAACTCCCATTATCCTAGTTGTTCATAAGACAAAAGCACGGCTAACGCCGTCAGCGCGCGTAATGATTTCAACACAATGTCAACTCAACCCACAGGTTTAACGCAGAAGATTATTCCTTACAGACAACATTAGTATAACGTCCCCCAAGAAGAAATTGTGTGCCTATACAATCGCTGAGATACAAATCATTTGTAGGAAATAAAAAATGGACAACCGAACCACTGAGATGGGAAACACATGCAAAAGTTTTAGAGTTCGAGGCGCAAAAGGATAACAACAGGACCTCAGGGTGCAAGTAACAGAGGCAGCGATTGATGACCATTAATCAATGGATGAATCCTACAGAAGCAAGTGGCCGACAGGGTTTAGTTCCATGGTTAATTATAAACGTTATTACACATCAATTGTTGGATATATTCAGAAAGTGCCACAAGCATTTTAGAGATTTATTTATTGCGAATCATCACAGGAAAATGATAGACGCAAAAACTATTATAAACCATATAATGCTAGTATACTTTTTCAATAACAATAGATCTACTTCAATCTTAGTGCTTTTAATTCTACCAATAAACGACCATACCTTTGCCTTTTCTCTTGCCTCAGACGATGTCCCGCGCTCCGTGCCGCATCCCGCGCTCCTTGCCGCTCCCGCTCGCCGACCAAAAAAAAACTCACCGGTACCTCCCAGCCAAACGCTAGGGGTACTCTGCTCCCCCCTTAACCCCCCGAGTCGCAAAGGGGCCACACAAGAACCAGAGATAGACTAGCGTCTCAGCTCACCTCCACGGTTGAGCTACCACTCCAACACAGCCGAGACAAAACCAACTCCTCACAAGCAATCCGTCGAGCCACAATTCGGTAGCGTAACATTACGCTAACCGTCCCCCCCTTTCTTCCTTCCTTTCCCTTTCTTTTATAGCAATTTTTGAGACTAACCTAAAACCCTAAATCATTAATTAATTAATTTTTAATGACCACCCTCTAACCAGTCTCCGTCGTCCAAGTGTCACACATGCCTCTCGTTCTCCAAAATTAATTTCTTTTAATTATTAAAAGACTCAAATTCCCTCACTTCCTCAAAATCACTCCTTAACTTACTCCTTAATTTACTCCTTAATTTACTCCTTAAATTACTCCTTAATCATTCCTTAATTTACTCCTTAATTTACTCCTTAATCATTCCTTAATTTACTCCTTAATTTTCTTAATTTTCATTATTTAATTCTCTCTTGTTATTTTTATTTTTGAACCCAAAAGATAAATGCAGTTTTTATCTTTTCAATATATTTAAAAATTCCTATCCTTTAATACTTCCCCACTTTAACATTTTTTTATTCCTTCTTTATCATTTAAAGGCCATGGGTTTCACTTAATTTAATTCCCTCGTTACTTTATCCCCTTTACTTTAATAAGACTTTAATTAACACCTAGGAGGGTTTTAGCTTACGCCCTAGGTTTAATTTTGTAGAATCTTTTCTTAGGGCTTGTCAAATTTTACTGAGAGATGTTTTAATTTAGGTTTTGATTTGAACAGGGCGATAATTTAATTAGGGGAGTCGGTTTTAATAATTTATCAGGCGTTAAGGTCTTAGGGTCATTTAAGTTGTCTCCTCATCATCATCCATGCGACGTGCCCTTCAGGACGCACTACGTGCTCCAAGGGTGCCACTCGCCTCATTTGCTTCCATTGCGTGACGTGCCCTTCAGGATGCACCCCGTGCTCCAAGGGTGCCACTCGCTGACTTGCATTTCTTTGAGCGACGTGCCCTTCAGGATGCACCACGTGCTCCAAGGGTGCCACTCACTTGCTTGATGGATTGGTAGAATCTATAACCCCTGGAGTCAACACTCCGCCAGGTGAACTTGTGGGAGACTAAGGGCTCTAAGGAATAAGGCCCCCGCCTTATTGCGCGCCCCTTAGAATCATCATGAGCGACTATCGTAGTCTGCCCTCACGACATCGTGGATCTTC
>ML792690.1:754163-801396 GCA_009831015.1 Picea engelmannii
ATCATCAACCATCATGTCAGATCATGTCAACAACATATCATAAGATCAATAGCATATCATCAAAACGAAACAATATCATAGTAAATGAAACAACTCAAATAGCCCACTCCCTGACTCAATCCAGAGTCCAAGGGAGTCCCATCGATGCCTCTGCATCCTCAATATTCGAAACCCTGCACACTCAATGAAACTGAGTCAGCAACACCTGTCTACATCAATGTAGTAACACATCATGTCATATAACTTAACGCATCATAATGAAGGAAAATTTTTTTATCATCATAAAAGTCCAGATCACTTGCGAGCAAGTGTCATGAAAGAATAAGTTTGGTAAGTGCGCTAGAGCGGGATGTTACATACACCCCCTCTTGGTCTAAACTTCGTCCCGAAGTTTCTCAGTATAAATGCCGAAATAAATGTACCATAACATCATAAATACCACAGTATCATAAGCCTATCTATCAAACAAAAATGGAAACTGCTGGCGCATATCATATGCGTCCTTCCAGGTCGCCGAGTGCGGACTATAGTTGTCCCACTGGACCTTGACCTGGTCTACCATTCGACGTCATAACTGTCGAACGCGATGATCTAAAATGCGGACTGGCTCAGCCGTGAGCGCTCCCTCGTCCGATACTTACAAGGAACTCATGTCAATCACGTGTGTATGATCGCTAATATAATGTCTTAGAACAGATACATGAAAAACATCGTGCATATGCCTCAAGGAATCAGGCAAGGCTAGTCGATAGGCCACGGGTCCCTTTCTCTCCAAAATCTCGAAGGGTCCCATGAATCTAGGAGATATTTTAGCTCCCTTTCCAAACTTGATCAAACTCTTATGCGGTTTAACCTGCAAGAAGACTCGATCTCTGACCTCGTAACTACGGTCGACTCGGTGCGCATCGGCATAATTATTCTGTCGATCCTGCGCTTCCTTTATCCTTTGTCTTATGGTTTGCATCTTCTCTTCCATTTCTTGGATCGCTTCTGGTTGTACCAGGACCCTATCCTCAAGCTGATCCCAACTCAAGGGCGTCCGACATGGTCGCCCATAAAGAAACTCGAAAGGTGCCATCTTGATGGTGCTCTGGTAACTGTTGTTGTAAGCGAACTCTACGAGAGGTAAGAATTCCTCCCAACGCATTTGTTGGTCCATCACGTACATGCGCAACATGTCTTCCAAGGTTTGGTTTGTACGCTCTGTCTGTCCATCAGTCTCTGGGTGATATGCAGTACTAAAATTAAGTTGAGTTCCCAAGGCCTCTTGGAAACTCGTCCAAAATTGTCCAGTAAACACCGATCCTCGATCGGATATAATCTTCTTAGGCACGCCATGCAGCCTCACAATCTCACTGATGAAAACTCTCGCTATGTCTGGTGCCTGATATGTCGTACGCACAGGAATAAAGTGAGCACTCTTCGTCAGAGTGTCTACCACCACAAAAATTGAGTCGTGTCTCCTTGCCGTCAGGGGCAATCCAACAATAAAATCCATCGAAATGACTTCCCATTTCGATTCCGGAATGGCATGTGGTTGAAGTAATCCTGTCGGGTGTCTATGTTCAGCCTTTACTTGCTAACACTTGAGACATCTAGCCACAAAGTTGACTATGTCAGCCTTCATTCCTTTCCACAAGAACAAGGGCTTAAGGTCTGCCCTCATTTTCGTAACTCCCGGGTGAGCCATGTAAACTGGTCTATGAGCCTCGCTCAGGATCAACATCCTCAACTCGTTATTTGGTGGTATGTAAATCCGACCTCTAAACCTCAATAACCCATCACTGTCAAAAGTAAATCCCTCATATCGTGGTACCATCATAGTGTTTTTCCCGAGAAAATCCTTGACTTCTTTGTACCAGTCATCGTCACGCTGTAAAGTAAGAATCTTCTCACGTAGATTCGTTTGAAGAGGTAGCGCTAAAAATATGCATGGCCTCCGACTCAAGGAATCTGCCACTCGGTTCACTGTTCCCTTTATGTAAGTAATCTCGAAGTCGTACTCGCTAAGCAATTCTGACCAACGTCGTTGTCGTGTGTTCAGGTCGCTTTGCATGAAAATGTGTTGTAACCCACAATGATCAGTCCTTACTTAAAATTTTCGTCCAACCAGGTAGTGTCTCCATACCTTTAAGGCATATACGATGGCCAATAATTCCAAATCATGTGTCGCATAGTTTTCCTCATGTCTTCTTAGCTTCCTCGAAATGTAAGCAATCACCCGTCCATCCTGCATCAAGACTCCGCCTAGACCTTCCTTGGATGCGTCAGTGCATACCAAGAAGTCTATGTCCATGTCAGGGACCTTTAGTATCGGCGCTGTCGTTAATGACTCTTTAAGCCTCCTAAACGCTTCTGCGCATTTCTCTGTCCACACAAACTTCTTGTTTTTCTTCTGAAATTCTGTGATCGGACCTGCTATCTTCGAAAATCCCTCGACAAACCGTCGATAGTATCCTGCTAAACCCATAAAACTATGCACTTCTGTGACATTCATCGGCACAGGCCATTCCATAATAGCCTCAACCTTGGCTGGATCCACGGCGATACCTTCGCCGGAGATGACATGCCCCAAGTAGTGAATCCTGGATTGATAAAAAGAGCACTTGGACAACTTCCCGTATAATTTGTGTTCTCTCAAACACTGTAGAACCAAGCGCAAGTGCTCGTCATGCTCCTCCATCATCCGAGAGTATATCAAAATATCATCAATGAATACTTGGACGAACTTGTCCAAGTACTCACGGAACACCCCGTTCATCAAACTCGTGAATACCCCTGGGGCGTTTGTCAGTCCAAAAGGTAAAACAGTAAACTCATAATGTCCAAATCTCGTCTTAAAGGCGGTCTTAGGGACGTCATCCTCCTTGATTCGTAATTGGTGATACCCTGATCGAAAATCGATCTTGGAGAACACCGTCGCACCCTTCATTTGATCGAACGGATTGTCAATTCTTGGTAAGGGATACTGATTCTTAACCGTAGCCTTGTTTAGTTGACGATAGTCAATGCAAAGCCTCCATGATCTGTCCTTCTTCTGAATGAAAATAACTGGTGCACCCCACGGTGACACGCTAGGACGTATTAGTCCCAGATCCAGCAACTCCTTTAGTTGCATTTTTAACTCTTGCAACTCCGGGGTCGACATCCGATAAGGCGTTCTCGTTATCGGTTCAGTCACCAGTTTTAGGTCTATAGTAAATTCCAATTCTCTTTCCGGCGGCATCCTAGGCAACTCTTCTGGAAATACGTCCGCAAACTCCTTCACCACCGGAAGGTGTTCTAGACCTTCTGCTACTCCCTTTTCATTTAGCGCAAGGACCGCATAGAGCTTGCACCCCTTGCGCATACTCTTCCGTAGCTATAAGGAAGAGAAGAACCTCAGGGATACTCCCTGGTTTCATCCTACTATCACATGTCCCTGTCCTTCATCGTCGACCAGGCTTAATCATTTCATCTTGCAGTTGAGGATCGCCTCATGCGATTCCAACCAATCCATGCCGATCACGATGTCATAAGATCCTAAGATCGTGATGTACAAGTTGACCTTCATGACAAACTCTCCTAGGTTAAGGGCACAACCCGTAACCTTTCCTCCGACCTTCTGTTTGGCTTCCGAAGCCATCTCTACAAAGCTAAACTCATCCTGTTCGACTGCCTTTACCTTAATCCTTTTCAGCGCTGCACCAGAAATAAAACTCTCAGTAGCACCAGGGTCTATCAAAATACTAAGGGTCTGGTCAGCGACAGTACCTGTCGTCTCGAGCACAGTCGACTGGTGCTCTGCCTGGCGGTTATTCACCGCTGCATGAATCCGATGGGCATTACCCATATCTCCCATTGTAGCGTGTCTAGCTGATCCGGATGCCCTGGTCCTCTCTACAGGACAATCGTGCTGGTAGTGTGGCTCCCCACACATCCAACACCCCTTCTTCGGCCCCGTAGTCCTGGTGCCCGAAGTAGAAGATGACTACCCACCGGCCTGAAACCCTGGTCTGTTCTGCTGAACAGGTCTAAACCGCTGCTGCTGCGGGCGACGCTGCTGTTGCTGCTGCTGCTGCTGTGGTCCTCTATAAGGTGTCTGCTGCAGAGGCAGCGGTCATCGTGGGGTAGTAAAAGTGGATCCCCTCTGGAAGCCACGATACCCCGACGTGTGTCTCGCTGGCGTCTGCTGCTGCGGCGTACCAGATGAACCCTGCCTTGCTGGAGTCTTGGTCTGTCCCCCACTGATAAGCTCCTCTTCTGCTATGAGGGCCTTTTGGACAACGTCGTGCAAGGTTTGAGGCATCAGAATCCTAACCTTTGCATGCAAGCCGCCATTTAGGCCAAACACGAACCTGTTGACCTTGAGCTTCTCAGTGTTCAGATGCGGAGCATATTGAAGAAGATCCATAAAGCGTGCCTCATACTCGGGCACTGTACGACCTCCCTATCGTAATGCGTTGAACTCGTTGAGCTGACGCTCAATGAATTCCTCTAAAAGATACGTCTCCCAGAACCATTCCTCGAACAGTTCCCATGACACGTCTTCGACGACCATGTTCAGCTGTGGTAGGAGCGTCTTCCACCATAGAAGAGCACTCCCCTTTAGTTGGAAGACCGCCATGCAGACCTTCATGTTGGAGGTATAATCGCGAAGTGCGAAACACATCGCCATATTCTCCAACCATGCTTCGGCGGCTGCGTCGTCCGGGGCACCAAAGAACTCGGGAAATTTCACCTTCTCGAGTTCACGGTGTATGCTACCAGTAACGGCCAGTGCGCATGGCGAAACCTCAGCAGGTGCCTGTTCCCTGACCTCATCTCTGTCCAATCTGCTGATCAGCGCCTCGGACATGCGCTGGAAAGATCTCATCATCCCCACAACATCGGCCACTGCGATCTGCTCCTGTCCAAGGACCTACTCGCCTCCCTGGGGGTTAGACCCCTCAGGCGTGGATGTTGCTGGAGGCGTCACGCCTCCTTCCTTAGCACCCTGTCGTCTGCTTCCGCGGCGTTCTCTAACCATGATTACCTTTGCACAACAATCAGCTCGATCAGTGATAGAATAAACATCATAATCATGTCAACGAAAAATCATAGTGAATCCCAAGTCTCGGGTCGAACCCGCTATGATACCATATGTAAGGACCTCATCATTACGACAACAAGCGACAACATTAGGTAAGATTTTTTTTTTTTTTCTCTCATTAGGAAAGTGATGACAATAATACAATCACAACAACTCAACTTGAAGACATCATAATGAAGGATGACACAAGTAAAATATGCATGGAAATCCTAGCATAAAGGCACATCAAAAAGCTTGAAGCAATTTGAAACATTTACTCGGATAAAGAATATAAATGACTACACTAAATTAACATCAATGATCATCAAGGCGCAAAAGCATCCAATAACCGACACACGTAATATAAACTTCCAATGTGAGCAAGAATAATATATATCCACAATCATGTGTTTCAATACATTTTTTTCAAAGCGCAAGAAGTAAATAGTCCAGCGACTAATCATTATATTGACCCTTTCAATGCGTGCAAGCAGTGGAATCTAACTCTTATTAAATACTTCATTCAATACCTTAATTTTTCAACGCGCAAGAGACAACTGAGTTTAAAAACCGTCTTTCAAATAACTAATTAACAAAACTAAATGTCTGAAAATTATCATTTTATTCATTGCTTCCATTGATCCAGAAGCCTAAATCTTCATTGTCACGCCTTAAGTGAAATCTATAAATGCAAGCACTCAAATCAAACAACTAAAAGACTTAGGGTAACCACATTCAACCCCTTTAATTTCACAACGGTCTAGATAGATTTATTTAACAATTTTACCATCATAAAAACTATAGAAGGCATATCATAACCAACCACAAATCTAATATTAAATTATATAAAAATCATCAAGTAACATTTATACCTGTCCCTCCAAAAGTTTTATTTAATCCAATAAACTCAATTACATTTTATTAACTTCTCCAGTTCAATAATAAACCAAAAACCATAAACCGGTGAATGTAAAACTTCTATCTAATTTATTATTCATTTAAAATAAGGCTAGACTAAGCAATATGAAGATTCTCATTCCTTACTAAAAATGATCCTTTCCTACATTCTATTTTTAAATTACACGACTAGAAGCCTCTCCTTTCCTTCCTTCTTTAATTACTATTTTTTTTTTAAAGCACACTAGAAACCAACTCCTATTCCATATAATCATAATAACAAATAATTACCTTTTTTCATAGTTAAAGTAATGTAAATTTAAGTTTGTATTATATAGATGATTCAACATGCTAAATTTAAAAGTCTAGATTTATCATCCATCTATCTCTATATATCAACTTAAGTGTAAATAAAATAATCTCTTCTTGCAAATCTTGACGAAGAACCACTGTCATGATAATTCATCCTTTTTAATTGCAAATAAATTTTGAGTGAAATTTGGAAACATTCACTGATTTTAATTAAATCGAAGGGTAACCACATGATAGTATTGGCTATAACTGTAACTAGAATTAGAATTTCTAACTGGAATGCATACATTTTTGGGAATTAGACTCAATAAATTTTCCAACTATTCAGTAAATTCAACAAGAAGATAATCTGGGTTAATATTTTAACTGAAATATGATTTTTGTATATCGTAAATTCAACTGCATGAAATTCTGAGAACATTCAACTTGAATAAATTCTAAAATGTTATAAACCAAATAGTTGCATCTGAAATTAATATACAACTGGAATTCCCCCACATGCCTTAAAACTCGAGAAGCAAGGATTCGCCCAACCACTGAATTCGCCGAGGGGATACTGACACAGCGCAGAGGGAAAGACAGTCGACACACAGGAAGGGTTGCATGCAAAACTCCAGTTGCTAGGGTTTAGGGACACATGGGTAAAATGAGTGTAACGCTTACAAGAGAGGAACACACGAGGGTTATGGTTGTCTTCAGGTCGCGTTCGTTGTGCTTTATAGCCTGCCACGAACCCGTGAATCAACGACAGAATGGCCATGAAGGTAAAACCCCAAAACGCGCAGAGGGTTTTAATCATGCACAGACTTTACCCAATACCTGACTGTAACAAACTTAATACCCAATGACAATTTTTCTTTGTGCGTTCTGAAGGGGGACGAACCATGGTTATCCGAGGAGAGATCATGGGTGCAAGGCCGAGACTCTAATAATTCACCCAGGGAGGAAAAACGACAACAATATAGTACCCAATCGCAGAGATCGAGTTATTGGAACCTCGGTGAGTATCTGCCCCATTCCACAGAGGATTCTCAACGCTCAAGGGACAGAGGCATTCGAGCGAATACCACCAGACGGTCTTCGGAGCACCCCAGGAATCATCGCTACCCAACGGATTTGTCAAACGAAATAAAAATCGAAATTCAGAACAATGACACGACTTCCAGAAAAAGAAATCAAACGAAATCAGTGCATGCAAACTCGCAACTGTTCGTGAGGTAAATGAATATGGATAGTCAAACGAAATAAACATCGAAATTCAGAAAAAGAAACGACTTCCAGAAAAGAAATCAATTGAAATCAGCGCATGCATACTCGCAACTGTTCGTGAGGTAAATGAATTTGGATAGCCAACTCCCATTATCCCAGTTGTTCATAAGACAAAAGCACGGCTAACGCTGTCAGCGCGCGTAATGATTTCAAAACAATGTCAACTCAACCCACAGGTTTAACGCAGAAGATTATTCCTTACAGACAGCATTAGTATAATGGTCCCCAAGCAGAAATTGTGCGCCTATACAATCACTGAGATACAAATCATTTGTAGGAAATAAAAAATGGACAACCGAACCACCGAGATGGGCAACACACGCAAAAGTTTTAGAATTCGCGGCGCAAAAGGATAACAATAGGACCTCAGGGTGCAAGTAACAGAGGCAGCGATTGATGAGCATTAATCAATGGATGAATCCTACAGAAGCAAGTGGTCGGTAGGGTTTAGTTCCACAATTAATTATAAACGTTATTACACAGCAATTGTTGCATATATTCAGGAAGTGCCACAAGCATTTTAGAGATTTATTTATTGTGAATCATGACAGGAAAACGACAGACGCATCAACTATTATAAACCATATAATGCCAGTATACTTTTTCAATAACAATAGATCTACTTCAATCTTAGTGCTTTTAATTCTACCAATAAATGACCATACCTTTGCCTTTTCGCTTGCCTTAGACGACGTCCCGCGCTCCGTGCCGCGTCCCGTGCTCCTTGCCGCTCCCACTCGCCGACCAAAAAAAAACTCACCGGTACCTCCCAGCCAAACGCTAGGGGTACTCTGCTTCCCCCTTAGCCCCCCGAGCCGCAAAGGGGCCATACAAGAACCAGAGATAGACTAGCATCTCAGCTCGCCTCCACGACTGAGCTACCACTCCAACACAGCCGAGACAAACCCAACTCCTCACAAGCAATCCATCAAGCCACAATTCGGTAGCGTAACGTTACGCTAACCGTCCCCCCCTTTCTTCCTTCCTTTCCCTTTCTTTTATAACAATTTTTTAGACTAACCTAAAACCCTAAATCATTAATTAATTAATTTTTAATGACCACCCTCTAACCAGTCTCCGCCGTCCAAGTGTCACACATGCCTCTCGTTCTCCAAAATTAATTTCTTTTAATTATTAAAAGACTCAAATTCCCTCACTTCCTCAAAATCACTCCTTAATTTACTCCTTCATTTACTCCTTAATAATTCCTTAATTTACTCCTTCATTTACTCCTTAATCATTCCTTAATTTACTCCTTAATTTACTCCTTAATCATTCCTTAATTTACTCCTTAATTTTCTTAATTTTTCGTTATTTAATTCTCTCTTGTTATTTTTTTTTTTGAACCCAAAAGATAAATGCAGTTTTTATCTTTTCAATATATTTAAAAATTCCTATCCTTTAATACTTCCCCACTTTAACATTTTTTTATTCCTTCTTTATCATTTAAAGGCCATGTGTTTCACTTAATTTAATTCCCTCGTTACTTTATCCCCTTTACTTTAATAAGACTTTAATTAACACCTAGGAGGGTTTTAGCTTACGCCCTAGGTTTAATTTTGTAGAATCTTTTCTTAGGGCTTGTCAAATTTTACTGAGAGATGTTTTAATTTAGGTTTTGATTTGAACAGGGTGATAATTTAATTAGGGGAGTCGTTTTTAAGAATTTATCAGGCGTTAAGGTCTTAGGGTCATTTAAGTTGTCTCCTCATCATCATCCATGCGACGTGCCCTTCAGGACGCACTACGTGCTCCAAGGGTGCCACTCGTCTCATTTGCTTCCGTTGCGCGACGTGCCCTTCAGGATGCACCCCGTGCTCCAAGGGTGCCACTCGCTGACTTGCATTTCTTTGAGTGACGTGCCCTTCAAGATGCACCACGTGCTCCAAGGGTGCCACTCGCTTGCTTGACGAATTGGTAGAATCTATAACCCCTGGAGTCAACACTCTGCCAGGTGAACTTGTGGGAGACTAAGGGCTCTAAGGAATAAGGCCCCCGCCTTATTGTGTGCCCCTTAGAATCATCGTGAGTGACTGTCGCAGTCTTCCCTCACGGCATCGTGGATCTTCTCGAACTAGGTAATCGTTAACCTACAGTTCGAGCCACGGCGGGAGTGCTAGTAGGTTGTGGCATGGCTGCTGTCACACCTCTCCCTCAATCTCTCTGGAAATCGTGTGTGGCCCCTTTACTCCATATGTGAGTTTGGTCGGCAAGCTATCGTCAGCCTGCATCATCAACCATCATGTCAGATCATGTCAACAACATATCATAAGATCAATAGCATATCATCAAAACGAAACAATATCATCGTAAATGAAACAACTCAAATAGCCCACTCCCTTACTCAATCCGGAGTCCAAGGGAGTCCCACCGATGCCTCTACATCCTCAAGGTCTGAAACCCTACACACTCAATGAAACTGAGTCAGCAGCATCTGTCTACATCAATGTAGTAACACATCATGTCATATAACTTAACGCATCATAATGAAGGAAAAAGTTTTTATCATCATAAAAGTCCATATCACTTGCGAGCAAGTGTCCTCAAAGAATAAGTTTGGTAAGTGCGCCAGAGCGGGATGTTACACACACTTTATCTCATGCCAAAAGACTAGTGATGCAATGCACGTTGCTAACTTGGTTTTCAAGGAAGTTGCAAGACTTCATGGATTGCCCAGGAGTATTGTTTCATACAGGGATACCAAATTTGTTGGTCTTTTATGGAGAACATTGTGGAAGCAGTTGGGAATAGAATTGTCCTTTAGTTCTGCATATCACCATCAAATAGATGGAAATACCGAGGTGGTGAACTAAATTTTAGGAGTGTTAGCACTGAAAGTCACCTTTGGATTGCGGGAGAATTAAGTCCGATACCTATTAGAATTTTATGTCTCAATGAATGGATTTAATGGTGGTCTAATGGATGCAGACTGAGAATTATATCTCTTTAACTCAGAAAAATGGGTTGGGAAGCACCAACATGTGAGGTATTGATCTTACTTCAGTCAGTAGGTTGGGTGTAATGGTGAATAGGGGGGAGAGCTTGAGGAGAGTGAAGAGATTTTTTGTGGACATCAGGTCTTTTAGCAACCTAAGGAGGAAAAGTTTCGAATGCAATATCCTCTTGAATTCTCAATTTTAGGACACCGAAAATGCTATAACAACACTAAAATCAAACATACATTACAATACAGTCACAACAACCCGACTGGATCATCCATGCCCACGATCTCAGTATCAGAGGGAAAAGGGGACACAAGAAGCAAATTAAAATTGGTGGCTATGTTACTATGATCAAACATACATCACAAAAACATAACTACCCTCGACTGGATCACCCATGCCCAAGTGTTTTAACACGGTTGTTTACAGAGTTATGAAAAGAGGCTGACTTACATTAAACAATAAGTCTCCAATTCATACACATAACAAGAGAATTGGAGTGTTCATTAAAACTTTACAAATCGGGAGCCTCGCTCAACCATCGACTTTAACAAAATATCAAAATTGATTATTTATACTCAAAGAAACTTGCTCCCTACAGAAATGAGCTCTGGTCATTACATTCAATTCTTGGCACCTTCGTCTCCTTCTTCCTGACTACACTTACATTCTTGTGTCAGACACAAATTTGAGACAGTATGGGCTTGCAGGAAAATACATCTATAGAGGAGCTCTAGGTTGTCAGTCTATTTCCACGACCATTCTTCCATGATTTCCATTAATGGGGTGATACATGGTTTCAACCACCACCACCCATTTTCATTAACTACTTTCATCAAGATCAGGAAGATCCCTAACACTCATGCATGTTCTAGGAGATGTACATGACTTCTTCAAAATGATCTTGGTGCCTCAAACCATGCTACTTCTCTTCTGCACTCAACAGGCACTCTCGGATTTTTGGTGTGGCTCCTCTCCATCGCTCCAATCTTGCATGTTACCTTGGGCCACGACCTGGAGATTTCGTTCAAATGGATTGTCGAGACTTCACCTTTTGAGATTTTTCACTTCAACTTGTCTTCAACGTCGCGATGCCCGAAATCGTGAAATGACCTTTGAGATCGACGATTGTTTTTTATTTAAAATGGACGACCATGATCAGCTCCCTAATCGACTTTAGCTTCCCACTGATTAAATGGGCAATTTTATTTCTCTTGACCCCACCTTCCATATGACCCCGAGCTGTGACTGTTGGATTAATTCTTAGGTGCATTGCGATTTCACATTTCATGTACTCAGATTGCTTTCCATGCTCATACCTCTGAGTCATGAAATTGCGATCCCTCAGATCGGGTGCCACACGTCCCCTTTGATCGGATGACCTAAATCACATCATCATTTTGGGACCTCATACCATTGACACTTCTCACCTCGACCCTCCTGAGAGGACTTTCTCCTTGCCTTGGATCTTGTGCCATGTGCCCTTCTGAAACAGACAACCTAGATCATTTCACGACCTCGTGTTTCACAAGTTTTCATGACTCGGCCCTTTGATCACCCCATCCTGCGAGTCAACAAAATGCTAATCTCACACCACGTGTTCTTCACAAGTTCAACGACTAGGATGACATCACGATTTCACAACTCTGCCTAATGCTATTCTTCGTGAAATTGTATGGTCCCGATCATTTGATGGTTTTCGATCTGATTTATCTGATGGATCCCCTCCGTTGAAATTGATCTTTCTCGCTCGCTTGATTTGAATCCACATTTGATCGCTTTAAGTGTTGTGCAATTAGATTCAGCCAACAATCTGGCTAAACCTTGACCTTTGATCAATTTGGTGGGCTTGATTTCTAGATCAAATTCAAGGATTTTGGAAATCCATCAGCTCCTCCTCCCATATATGTCTGGATGAATGATAATTTCCTTAACGACAACTAAAGGGACATATGCGATGAATTTTGATTGCAGGACATAGACTTTGAAAGCTTTGAGAGATTTAACCAAAGCATAGGCCTACTTCTCCATGATGTCATATTTCACCTTAGAATCTCTGAATGCTCGACATAAAAAAGAAATGGGTTGCTCCAACCCTTCACCATTTTTTTGCAACAGAACAGTCGCTACAGTGTCAAATGAAGAAAATGAAAAAATGAGGAAATCCTTTGAGTAATCGGGACTGATAAGCACAGGTGCTTCAGTCAAGGCCTTCATTATCTGATCAAAGGAATTTCAAGACTTGGCAGTTCATTTGACTTCGTTTCCTTTCCTCAACATGGTTGTTATAAGCTTTACCATCTCAACAAAGTTGGAAACAAACCTCCTCAGAAAATTAATCTTTCCCAAGAAAGACTAGACTTCTTTCCTAGATCTCGAGAGTGATAAGGTTTGGATTTCTTCAAATCTACTGAGGTCAATCCTAACTCCCTTAGATGATACTACATGGCCCAACGATTTTCCCTCCTTCATGGCAAACAAAGACTTCTTGGGATTTAAGGAGAGACCAAATTTCCTGCACTTCAGGAAAAGCCTTTTCAAATGCTCATAGTTCTCTCTATCTGATCTGGAGAAGATTGTAATGTCATCTAGATAGATGACCACAAACTTTTCCTTTTCTCCAATGAAAGCAATATCCATGGCTCTATGAAAGCTTGCCCCTATGTTCATCAAACCAAAAGGCATTTTGGCATACATGAATGTACCCTAATGAGTGGGGAAGGTTGTTTTTTCTCTCTCCTCGGGTAGGACCGAGATATGATTGTATCATGAGAAGTACTCAATCATGGATAGCCTTGATGCACTAGTTACCCTTTGTAATATGTGTTCCATTTTTGGCAAGGGATAATTGTCTTTCTTTGAGCTCTTTTTTAGGTTCCTGAAATCAACACAATGTCTGATTTCCCCATTATTCTTTCTCATTGGGACTAGGTTGGCCACCCACTCTGAATATCTCAATGGCATGATGATATGGGCATCCATCAACTTCTTTACCTCTCTATCCATGATAGGTAGCAGCATAGGATTAATTTGTCTCAATTTCTGCCTAAATGGTTTGGCCTCCTCCTTCAGCGGGATCTTATGCTCGATGACGCCTGTGTCCTATGTTCTAAGGTCTTCATACATCCATGTGAACATATTGGTGAATTCCTTTAATAGCTCATCATACCTGGCCCTCTGATTCCTTGACATCTTGACAAATTTCGGGTCCTCTTTTGTGCCAATGTTGCATTCAGCTATGTCAACATCATCAATCGGCTCCTGAGCTTTCACTACCACATCATTACTACCAAATATCCTTTCCAAAGGGACTAGTCCCTTCATAATATGATTGCTCAGTAACTACAAAATATGATGATTAGTGATTTTCTTTAAAAATACATCAGCATGTGGGTTACTTTGAGAATCAGGATCATGGTCTATGTGTAATGAAGAAAATTCATCAACAGCCTCCAAGAACCTCTTGATCTCAATATCATCCTCAAAAAAAATCCAATGCTTGAGATTGTTAGGTATATAGGGTCTGTATTTTACTTCTATATCATACTTGAGCTTGTCCAGTAGAGGGGATCTGAAATCGCTTTCCGAAATAGCCAAAGAATCAACCACTATATTCTCCTCTCTCAGAATGAATGAAATGTTGAAAGCCAAGAAAAAAATGTCAATAAAATCCCACACTTCATTTATATAAGATCCGAGCCTTGGATGCTTGTCTTGGTACAACTTTCTAACCTAATTTACAACCAGCTCGACATCCCCAAACACAAGTATCTCTTTGATTCCCATGTCTTTTGCAGCCCTCAAACCCAACACAACATCTTCATACTCTGCTCCATTATTGGTAGCTTAAAACTCTATCTTGTAGGACAAAGGTAAGGTCTCTTGGGATGGTGAGATGAAAACCACTCCAGCACCAGCAGTATCCCTGGAAAAGGCTCCGTCAAAGAACATTTTCCAAATAGGTCCAATGGAAGGGGAAGCTTCAGGAGAAGCGGTGGGATGCTTTCTGAGTTTAAGAGGGGGCTCAAGAGCGTTAGTGAGCTATAATAAAATGGATCCCAAATCGATGTCAAGCGTAAAGATAGGATGGTTGATGGGGTTTGTTTCATCACTAATGATATAGGCCAATTGAGCTTCTCTATACAGTCTTCTATGCTCCCCCCCCAAACACAAGAATAGTGGCATGTGTGAGGTCCATTTGCAAGGTTCCCCCAAGTATCTTGTCCATGATATTGACAATAGTATGCCAAACTTGGGGGGCACTATCATCTACCACAGTTTCCATGACCACACTTTTCATGGGAAGCCGAAACAAGGTCACGACCAGATCTTTGATGACCCCAAGACATTGTACTTTCCTATAATCAAAAGAATACAAATCATGATATGCCTTTTTTATTTCTATTCCTAGTTTTTCCATGACAGTTTTGGGCATGAGATTATGGGATTCCTATGAATCCATCAGACAATTATGCAATACATTGTCACGTATGTTCAATGAGGTATAGAAGGGAGGGGATGAATCATCATTGTCTTCTACCATAGGACCTAGGATGACTATTGTCTTTTCATCTTGCAAATTTATTGAGTCGGAGGGATGAAATGATGACTCAGATTGCAATAGCTTGGATAGGCTCCTTTTGAAATATTCATGCTTGACCAACTCGGAGAGGGGTACATGGATCCTAATTTTCTGAATTTCATGCTCAAAATTAAAAGGGGATGTGAGATTTGGAATTTCTTTTACGTTTGGAACAAGGGTTTTGACCACTGGAGAGGGGGTTAACACTTTATTACCTTTGTTTTTGTCTACTACATCTTTAGCAAGCTTCGTTGCTTCAATAGGCTGCTCCAGAACATCAACTGTTCATTCTTTCTTATTGGATCTGAGATTATATCTATTTTGGCTTCCACTAGCTTTGTCTACCTTGCTCAACTTGTTTAGCTAAATGTCCTTGAGAGACTCCTTGTATGTTGATTTAGTCAAATGAGGGAAAGAGGAGGTGTTTCCGAGACAGTGGATTTATGGGTCAAGGCCTTCCTCCTCTCCTTCCTCAGCAACAAGGTTGTTTTGGAGAGGAGTTTGAATTTTCTTATCATCCTTATCTCTGCTTCTGGGCTCTCTTGGGTTATTTGAGGGGTGTTATTGGGTCTACTGAAGTTTCCTCTGTTATTAGTGTTTTGGGTAGATTTATAACCCTGCTTCCCTTCGAATTTCATCTTCTCCATTTCTGCAGTCAAGGACTTCACCATCTTGGTTAATTCATCTACTTAAGGGTGAGATGCAAAAGAACTAGAGGTTCATGCCTCAGATATTCCCCTTGAACCACGTCTGTCTCTTTCGGCTTTGTTCCTTAGTCTGTCAACTACTAACACATTGGATTCTACCTCTAGGGCTGCATCTTGCATATGAGCCAGGGAAGTAGCAATTTTTTCTCTCAACATGATCAAAATTTGGACCAGGGGTTAAAATTTAGCCCAAAAATCAACATTCTCAGAATTGCCTCAAAACGAACGAGAGCGTAGCCCTCGTCATCACGAACCCAACGCAACTCGTTTGGGTTCACACGGATGTTGGGAGCGAGAGATATAGCGATCTGTTTGAATCGTCAAACAGGTAAAAAAAAAAGGGACGCTGATTGTGCAGTCCATACAGTCTGTACGGATGCTGATGTGGCATGACCGTACACTGACATGGCAGAGGTTGTACATCCAGGTGGCAGTTGGTGATGTGGCATTCCGTTATTGGCATATGTGGTTAAATCATGTTTCAACATGTGGCATTTATTGAGCAAATGGTGTGGTGCCATGTGGCCCAGTCATAGGCTGCCACGTGGCACAGTTGTATTGGTTGATAGTTTAAAATTTTATGGAGTCCAACGGACTCGAACCCTGGACCTCCACCATCGAGCACTTTGGCAATGGCTGCCCGACTGACGTGCCATTCTATGTTCCTTGTCATATATATTGGATTCTATTTATTTCAATTTGATTTATTGTATGGTTGGTGCGGGGGTCCGGGATGGGGCTAAGCCCCAGCCCCCAGTCGCACAACCTTTAATCATATGACCCTACACGAGCGATCACGAATTTTGAATTCGAATTTTTCAATTGGAGTTCAACCCATGGTTTCGAGTGCCACAACATATGACCATAATGTTTGTGCATAGGAGTTGAATTGGGTTTAAAAAAAATGGTTACACCATATACCACCATTTGTCATTGTTTTATTTGCCTTGTAAATGGAGCCCCCTTTTACTATAGTGCGTGGTCACATGGTGACCTTGTGACCGTGGTCTTGGCGCTTAGGGGCTGGAGGCACCCTAACCGTCCTACACTTTGGATGGTTTTGCGGTTGTGTTGGGTTTAAGCATGTGTTTTGGAGTGTGTTCTTGGTTCAACGTACTAGAGGTGAACCAAAGACAACAAGCTTGAAGGAAGAGAATGGCAGGAGGCCTATCTTCTTCATTTTTTGGCCGAATGAGGTGCCGTAAAAGCCCAGCTAGGGGTTTTTGGATGTTTTGAATCCATTGGCACTATTTTCAGAACCATTTGAAGACTTCTTTTGCAGGTTTTTAACCATTGAAGTTTCAGGAAGCTCCAGGGAGCTAGAAGCCCTCATTGATTGAGGTCATGTTTTGGTGAGTCCAAGTTTGTTTTCTGTGATTGAATAGTCACTTTTGGCTAATTATTCTGCTTTGAACACATTGGGACAGGTTTCAGAAGCTTTTGAGGACTTTTACAGGTGTTTTTACCAAAGAGAAGCTCAGTGAAGCTTATGGCCACATGTAGAAGAGGTCATGCCCAGATGAGCCATGATCCGTTTTCAAAGTTTTATTAGTCATTTTTGGGGTTTTTATGTATTTTGATCCCAATGGTACAATCAAAATTTCCATTGGAGTTGAGAAGAAGCTTGTAAAAGAATCTTTGACAAATTAATCCCAGAGAGCCAAGTCCATTGATGGAGGCTCAAGGAGATGTAGCCCGGAGAGGTGTGAACTCCTTTATCATGTTGTTATTGTTGTGAGTGTTTGCTGGTTATTATTTGCTGCAAGTTATTATTTGTTGTTGTATTTATGTAAACAACATGTTTAATCTTGCAAATACCTCACACATAACCATTTAAAAGAAGATGCATAAACTTAGCACATAATCTATCTTGCATATTTTAAATACATAAAGGAAGGTCCTGTAAAGTTTATTTTTAATGAAGTAGAGGGTGCTTGCATAGCATAAGAAGTCAGCCTTCTATTTTTAGATCAGGTGGTATCAGAGCATAGTTTGTTTTGCTCATGTATTTTCCATTTATAGCTTGAGATTTAGCTATTGGTTTTTGTGCAAGTTTTGTGTTGAAGTTTGATATCTTGCAAGGATGGAGGAAGCTTCAAACATTGGCAGTTCTCATACATCTTCAATATCTAAGTTCTTTGACAAAGAGATGTTGAAGGAAATTCTAACCATGAGAGATGTGATGAAAGATATGTGTGAATATAAAAAGGAAAGCATTTCCCTTGAAGAGCAGTTGATGGCCATGAAGAAGGAGAAACACCATCTTCTTGAAAAGTTGCATGAGATGGAGACTCAACTCCATGAGGCAAAGGAAACCCTTACCAAGTACATGCATGAACATAAGGTATGTAATGTTAGTTTATCTTCTAATTCCTCTCAAGATGAATGTTTTGGTGTTTTTGAAAATCACACAAGAGGAATAGGGTCCAAGTTATTGTTAAAAATGGGCTATGAAGGTAGAGGTTTAGAAAAGCATGCACAAGGCATTGTTGAGCCTATTGTTATTGAAGAGAGACCTAAGTATTGTGTTCTTGGATATGAACAAAGAGATGGAGAAAATTACAAAGTTGAGGAGACAAGGGAAAAAGTTCCAAGAACAAATTTTGTTTCAAGTTCACCTCCTCAAGAAGGCTATAAAGGTGAAAGTTCAAGAACTTTTGTTGAAAGTTCAACCTCTCCAGCATGCAAAGTATGTGTTCAAGATCAATGAAAATGTGTGAAACGAAAGATTTGTGAAAACGATGAGGACAAGAACAGTATTGTTGGTCTTCAAATGAGAGCTTGTAACTCTTCAGATTCACCTCCTCAAAGAGGCAATAAAGGTGAATGTTCAAGGTATAATTCTGCTTATCATTCAGTTGCTTTTGATTATGTTAAGCATAATAAATTTGTATGTAAAAATGGAAGAAATGGTTGGATTTCTTGAGCAAGTAAGACTTGCATTTTTCTGTTGTAAATGCACTTTTCAGCCTTATGTGTGCATTTATGTTGAGATTATGACAAGTTGCAGCAGTTTATCATAACTTGTATGATGCAAGTTGCATGTGAATGCAATTCGTGTGAAGGCATTCTTGTTTGTTGCACAACTTCGCCAGAAAGATGTAAAAGATGGATATGATGTTCACTTGTTACAGCCATATATCTTTTCAATATTCATCTCTTATGTACCCACATGTTACAGGGTTTATGTACTTATGTTTGTACTAGAAGGAGAGTTGAAGAGTCATGCACATGCATTTGTTTTTGTGTATGTGTAAGCAGTGAACCTGGTGATGGTTCATCATGAATGATTCATGATTGTAACATGATTGTGTATCATGTTTGTCGACTTTTCATTGGAAAGGTTGATATGTGTCAAATGAGTTTCGACTTGTGTCGATGTTTTCTTGATGACTATGTTGTGTCGATCATGTTTTTCAACTTATGTTTAGTCGATGGTGTTTGTTAACTTGTAAGTTGATTTTGAGTACACCGAGATGCAGGAAAACACCATGTGCTTTGATGAAGTGCAGGATGTGATAGTTCACTTGAAGAGCAAAAAGACTTTGTTGACATCATTTTTCATTCTTGTATAATTTGTTTTCAAGATTGATGGTTTTCTTGGCTTGTGACAAGATGTCGCAGGAAAGATTTTGTAGCCATTGGAGAGTTGATTGTTTTGACGCCAAAGAGTTCACAAGAGGGACTTGATTCTCAGTGGGAAGGTTGGCAGTCTTCCAAGCACAAAGAGAACAGTGGGTCAGCAGTAGCCAGAGAACAGTGGTTGAGGGACATAGTCAGTTGCAGTGCAAGGCATGTCAAGATATTTAGGCGATTGTCGAAAAGACTTTTCAAGTAGAATCAGTTGATAGAACTTGAAAGCAAAGGAGTAATGAAGCTCAGACAGATAATCATAAGCTTTTGTGGGTCCAAAATCCTTTCAGTGGGAAGGCATGATCAAAATCTGGACTAGGGGTTAAAATTTAGCCCAAAAATCAACATTCTCAGAATTGCCTCAAAACGAACGAGAGCATAGCCCTCACCATCATGAACCCAACGCAACCCGTTTGGGTTCAAACAGACGTTGGGAGTGAGAGATATAGTGATCTGTTTGAATTGTCAAACATGTAAAAAAAAAAGGGACGCTAACTGTGCAGTCCGTACAGTCTGTACAGATGCTGACGTGGCATGAATGTACGCTGACATGGTAGAGGTCGTACGTCCAGGTGGAAGTTGGTGACGTGGCATTGTGTTATTGGCATATGTGGTCAAATCATGTTTTGACACATGGCATTTATTGGGCAAATGGTGTGGTGCCACATGGCCCAGTCATGGCTTCCACGTGGCACTGTTGTATTGATTGATTGTTCAAAATTTTATGGAGTCCACCGGACTCAAACCCTGGACCTCCACCATCGAGCGCTTTGGCAATGGTTGCCCGACTGGCACGCCATTCTATGTTCCTTGTCATATATATGGGGTTATATTTATTTCAATTTGATTTATTGTATGGTTCGTGCGGGGGTCCGGGCTGGGGCTAAGCCCCAGCCCCCGTTCGCACAACCTTTAATCATATGACCCTACACGAGTGCTCACGAATTTTGAATTCAGATTTTTCAATTGGAGTTCAGCCCATGGTTTCGGGCACCACAACATATGACCATAATGTTTGTGTGTGGGAGTTGAATTGGGTTTAAAAAAAAATGGTTACACCATATACCGCCACTTTTCATTGTTTTATTTTCCTTGCAAACGGAGCCCCCTTTTATTATAGCACGTGGTCAGATGGTGACCTTGTGACCGTGGTCTTGGCGGTTAGGGGCTGGAGGCGCCCTAACCGTCCTACAGTTTGGACAGTTTTTCGGTTTTGCGCGTGTGCTGTGTTTAAGCATGCATTTTGGAGCGTGTTCTTGGTTCATCGTACCAGAGGTGCATTTTGGCGAACCAGAGACAACAAGCTTGAAGGAAGAGAATGGAAGGAGGCCTATCTTCTTCATTTTTTGGCCGAATGAGGTGTCGTAAAAGCCCAACTAGGGGTTTTGGATGTTCTGAATCCATTGGCACTGTTTTCATAACCATTTGAAGACTTTCTTTTTATGTTTTCAACCATTGAAGATTCAGGAAGCTCCAGGGAGCTAGAAGCCCTCATTGATTGAGGTCATGTTTTGGTGAGTCCAAGTTTGTTTTCTATGACTGAATAGTCATTTTTGGCTAATTTTTATGCTATGAACACATTGGGATAGGTTTCAGAGGATTTTGAGGACTTTTACATGTGGTTTTTCCAAAGAGAATCTTAGTGAAGCTTATGGCCACATGTAGAAGAGGTCATGCCCGGATGAGCCATGATCCATTTTCAAAGTTTTATTAGTCATTTTTGGGGTTTTTATGTATTCTGATCCCAATGGTACAGTCAAAATTTCAATTGGATTTGAGCAGCATCTTGTAAAGAATTCTTTGAAAAATTAATCCCAAAGAGCCAAGTCCATTGATGGAGGCTCAAGGAGATGTAGCCCGGAGAGGGGTGAACTCCTTTATCATGTTGTTATTGTTGTGAGTGTTTGCTGGTTATTATTTGCTGCAAGTTATTATTTGTTGTTGTATTTATGTAAACAACATATTTAATCTTGCAAAGACCTCACACATAACCATTTAAAAGAATATTCATAAACTTAACACATAATCTATCTTGCATATTTTAAATACATGAAGGAAGGTCCTGTAAAGTTTATTTTTAATGAAGTATAGGGTGCTTGAATAGCATAAAAAGTCATCCTTCTATTTTCAGATCACAACATGAGGCATAAATTAGAGTCAAAAGCACTAGAATAAGCGATTTTGGCAGAGGCTTCTTTAGGCTTGATCTCAACCGGGATCTTATTGTACATTTTATTGAATATTTTGGAGAAGTCGGAGATAGATTCTCCCTCTTTTCTTTTCACTGAACCAAACTCAGTGATATAATGAATAAAGTATTTTTTATCCCCCCATTGCCTGAGGAAAATATCATCTAGGGCCTAAATCCTAGTAATGGATCCAGGGGTCAACCCTCTTAACCATTTCCTAGCCTCACCATCAAGACTTTGGACAAAGATTCTCATCCATACGTCCTCATTTTCAATATTCAGACTGTCTACATAACTGTAGAAAGTTGGGAGGTTCTCTTCAGTAGTGATGTCTTCCTCTCCATTGAATTTGGGAATATACTTTAGGTGATTTCCAACAGGGATATCATTCATGGGATGAGGTAAGAATTAAGAGGAATATCTTGCAGCTACTATGGAATCCATTCTATTTCTGGGGGGATTAACACCCTCCATCGTGATATGAGGTGGAGGAGAACTATTAGGTGAAGGCATTCGAACAGGGGAGACTAGAAATAAGATTCCAGGAAGAAAGGGAAACAATAGAGGATTTGAAGAAAAGGATACAGGGCTTGAGGGAAAAGAATTTTCCCTTTCAACAAAATCAATAACTATAACAAGAGGAGGAGTAGTAAAACCTCAAGTAGGAAAATATTTCGAGGTCTAGACCAAGGTGAAACTTCAAGGGAGAGAGGAGTGACAAAGATTCTCCCTCCAATCCTAGACCAGGAGGGGAAAACTCAACAGGGAAACTCCCAAACTTTAAACTTCGGGAAACTCCAACAGACAGTACAATAGGAAATCAAGAAGCATATATTGGAGGATAGTGAAAATCATCAGAAATACCTGGTTCAACAATAAAAGTATCTTCTCAAAGGGCCTTTCCCTTTCTGACAATTTTCTCTGGGTCAACTTCGGGTGTTGATAAAGGCAGTTGTGGAGTAGACAATGTATGTCTTCTTATGGAAGCCACAAATGAAATAGTGGAGTCTCCAGTGGATTCGCCTCAGTGGAGTCGCCAGGTGCTTAGTTGAAATATTTGATGTACCAAGTTCTGATGCACCTTCATAACTAGTAAGCTCTGTCATTCAATCCCAAGGAAAATCTTCAATTTCATCCCCAACAATGGTGCCATAAATGTTAGCACCATAAGTCACTTCTAGATTGTTGTAGAAGTAAGCCCGATACCCATTAGAATTTTATGTCACAATGAATAGATTTAATGGTGGTCTAATGGACGCAAACTCAGAATTATATCGCTTTAACTCATAAAATTGGGTTGGGAAGCACCAACATGTGAGGTCTTGATCTAACTTCAGTCAATATATTGGGTATAATGGTGAGTAGGGGGAAGATCTTGAGGAGAGTGAAGAGATATATTGTGGACATCAGGTCTTCCAGCAGCCTAAGGAGGAAAAGTTTAGAATGAAAGATCCTCTTGAATTCTCAATTTTCGGACACCTAAAATGCTATAACAACACTGCAATCAAAAATATATTACAATACAGTCACAACAACCCAACTGCATCATCCATGCCTGAGCTCTCAGTATTAGAGGGAAAAGGTGACACAAGAAGATGATTAAAATTGGTGGCTATGTTACTGTGATCAAACATACATCATAAAAATGTAACTACCCTCGATTGGATCACCCATGCCCGAGTGTTTTAACATAGTTGTTTACAGAGTTATGAAAAGAGGCTGACTTACATTAAGCAATAATTCTCCAATGCATACACATAAATAGAGAACCAGAGTGTTCATTAAAAATTTACAAATCGAGAGCCTCACTCAACCATCGACCTTAAAAAAATATCAAAACTGAGTATTTATACTAAAAGAAACTTTCTCCCTACAAAAATTCACCCCGGTCATTACATTCAATTCTTGGAGTCTTTGTCTCCTTCTACCTGATTACACTTGCATTCTTCTGTCAAATGAAAATTTAAGACAAAATGGGCTTGTAGGAAAATAAATCTACAGAGGAGCTCTAGGTTGTCAATCTACCACCATGACCATTCTTCCATGCTTTACATTAATGGGGTGATACGAGGTTTCAACCACCACCCCCCATTTTCATTAACTACTTTCATCAGGATCAGGTTGAGCCCTGACACTCATGAATTCGCTAGGCGATGCCCATGACTTATTCAAAATGATCTTGGTGCCTCAAACCATGCTACTTCTCTTCTGCACTCAACACTGACACTCTCAGCTTTTTGGCGTGGCTCCTCTCCATCTCTCCAATATTGCATGTGACCTTGGGTCATGACCTGGAGCATTCATTCAAAGGCAATGTCGGGACTTCTCCTTTTAGGAGTTTTCACTTCAACTTGTCTTCAACATGGCGATGCCCAAAATCGCGAAATGACCTTTGAGATCGACGATCGATTTTGTTTTAAAAAGGATGGCCATGATCATCTCCCTATCCAACTTTAGTCGGCTGCTGATTGAATGGGAAATTTTATTTCTCTTGACCCCACCTTCCATATGACCCCGAGCTATGATCGTTGGCTTAGTCCTTAGGAACGTCGCAATTTTACGTTTCACGAACTCAAGTTGATTTCCATGCTCAAAACTCTGAGTCATGAAATCGCGATCCCTCAGATCGAGTGCCACGCATCCCCTTTGATCAGAAAGCCTAAATCACATCGACATTTTGGGACCTCATACCATCAACACTTCTCACCTCGACCCTCCCGAGAATACTTTCTCCTTAGCTTGGATCCTGCACCATGTTCCCTTCTGAAACATACAACCTAGATCATTTTGCGACCTCACATTTCGTGATTTCTCATGACTCGGCCCTTTTATTGCTCCATCCTATGAGTTAGCGAAACGTTAATCTCACACCACATGTTCTCCATAGGATCAATGACTAGGATGACATCACAATTTCACAACTTTGTCTGACACTATACTTCATGCAACTGTATGGTCCCGATCATCCGATGGTCATCGATCTGATTGATCTGATGGATCTTCGCCACTGAAACTGATCTTTCTCTCTTGCTTGATTTGATTCCACATTTGATCGCTTTAAGTGTTGCACTTGGTGCTCGCAACTGCAGCATGTGAGCAATTTCTTGGATAACTAGCTAATGGCTCAAGAGAACAACTGATCAATGACAAAGGAAAGGAGAGAAGTGATCAATTTTGGAAAAAAACAAAAGGACTTATGGCCGATATTTCTCAAGAAAGCGGATAAGGAAAATAAGGTCTATCAAATGGGTAAAAATGAATAGCAGAAAACTACAAGTTGAGAGGAAAACTTATGGTCGGTCTGCAAAAAGGAGGAAAAAAAAACTGAAAAAATACGGACCTAGTTAGAAACCACAACTCACAAAGCTTTGACAGGTTTATGTGCTAACAAGGAGATTTTTTGAGAAGTTTGGTCACTGGACATCATAGCTAATGGGATCAGAATCTAGCACAAAAAGAGTTTTCATACAATGACTCAATGAACAAAAGTACAGGAAAGTGTCCATTTCAGATAGTATATGGAATGAATCCAAGGGGAGTGTCATATTTAAGAGACCTGGAGCAGAGTGAATTTATAAGGGCTGCAGTCGAAGACTTTGCTGCAAAAATGCATAAGCTTCATATTTAGATTAAAGAGTAGTTGAAAAGGAGAAACAATGAATATAAACGCAGAGTTGATCAACATAGGAGGATAATTCAATTTTAAGTTGGGGAGAAAGTTCTAGAAAAGTTGGGGAGAAAGTTCTAGAACATATTAGGAAGGAGAGGTTCCCAAGGGGAACATATAATAAACTAAAGCTGAAGAAGATAGGACCATGCAAAATCCTAGGAAAAATTGGTGAGAATGCTTGTGAGATAGAGCTACCAAAAGATGTGGGTATATCACCCATATTCAACATTGTAGACCTGTATCCTTACAGGGAAGATGGAACCAGAGGACCTGGAGATCAAAAGGAGATCCATTCGAAAAATAAGATGCATGTAGAAGAAAATCCACATATGGAGTAGATCATAGTTCGACAAATTGGTAAGAAGACCAAAAGGAAAACATATTTTGAGTATTTGGTAAAATGGAAGGGATGCCCAATAGAAGGTTCCATTTGGGTAAGCGAAATGGATATCCATAAGCATGAAAAGTTAGTGCATGCGCTCATGGACATGAGTCCATGAATTTTTCAGCCAAAGGAGTATGATTCAAGAGCATCGCCAACAAAGAATGAGTGGAGGATAGTTGGGTGCACTAGCACACATTTTGAAGAATTTTAAATTTTGAAGAAGACGTATCACACAACTATTTTGAAAAGGGATTGTAATTAACGAACATGTTTAATGTTGTAGAGATGAATGATTTCTTAAGGACACTGGAGAATGCATTTTCTTTTAATGAAGCTGAGTGTAGTACAGATTCGATATATTCGATCTTATCTGTCTATCAAAAATATTTATTGTAATAAATTCTAGTAATTGATAGCTTTTAATTTGATAGGATAGATCTAGAGTAGTTGGAGGGAAGAGCTCGAAGAGCCCCTCTTGTATAAAGATTTGTATTGTTTCCCAATAGAGGTTGTTGATGGGCTACTAATAGTTTTTGTAGAATTTGTTGAAACAGTTTATGAACACATGTATATTTTAGTTGAATGAATATAGGAGAAGAGAATTGTCCCAAATGCGTGGTGTTTTCATGTCTATCTGAATGAATGAATTGTAGACTTTATGATTATTTGAAATTATATGTTATTTCTTGTTCTTGTGTTTATGAATGCATTTACATGGTTGAGCGTATGAATCTGTAAATATTTAGATAAGTTTTAATTGGTTCTCTCCTACAAGCAAGTGCAAGTGTGCATAATGTCCACAAGCAGTGTGTTGACAGAGTCTATTTCGACTCATAAGATCAGAAGAAATAATGTGAACCTTATGTGTGAAAGGAGTGCATAGGGTCTATAAGGTGTGCGCGATGAAGTCCACTTTGACTCAGAAAGTTCAACAGAGAAAATTTTAGAGTGCAGGTAGGAGAAACGTCGCTCAGGTTCGTATTGTTCATAGGAACAATAGGGCATGGAAGAACTGTTTCAAAGAGTGCATAGTATCCTTCAAAGTAAATATTGATGGAATTTCGTACGAAAGGAGTGTGTGACAGAGTCTTCTGACTCAAAATCTCAGAGGAAGTAGTGGAAGTTGTCCACAGAAAGGGTAAAATGTAGAGGAAGACTTGTTGCAAGGTGTGCACAGGATAAAATTTCGACTAAGTGTCAAAGAGAATGTTCTAAGGAGGAAAAAGTTTTAAGAAGAAAAAGGTTTAGGAGGAAGAGTGGCGAGATAGCTTTGAAAGGGGGAGTACTTTGAGGTTTCCTAGAAAGAGAAAAGTGAGATCCATCCAGGAGGGAATTGGATCGTTCTAGACCATTAGATCTTAGAAAAGTTGCACAAAGTCTAGCCACGAGGTGTTTCGGCATTTCATAATTTGGAGCATTTCGAAGTGTTGAGAAGTGGGGTTGCCGGAGTCATGAAATTGTAAGGATAATATTAATCGTTGGATACAATAAGACACATGGTAGTGGATTAGAGAATCCAGGATTTAGAGGTCTGGAGGAAGTGGGTGTGGAGTAGGTGTGAAATTTCATGAAGTCACGAAACCTGAAGTGCAGGTGGACTGTCAAATCTAGGGAGACACGTGACAAAGACCTGCAAATTCGTAGAAAGGTGTTTCAGGAGGAAACAAAGAAGGAGGTTGCAATATCATCAGAGCCCAAAGTAATTAAGGGAATGGCCCAAGGTTATAGCCCGCATTCATAGAGGAGAAAGAGTCTAGTGCAAAACTAGTACTCACAATTGGTGTTGCCAAGCACTGGAGAGAATATTTGCAGGTAATCTGAACTTGCAAGCGATATCAAGGGGACCTGTGTGTGTATTAATTTTTCAGGGTCCGTTGAAGGCCCGAAGAACCAAATCGGTTTGAGGATTTTGAATATCCGAGACCGGGAGGTCACGTAGCCCCAAGGGGAGAAAGGGGGGTGTGCGTTAGGAAGGCTCTTTTCTTCCATGATGTTTATCTTGTTCTTGTACATTGAGTACCTAGTCATAATCATTCTCTCAATTGATCAATGACCTACTTATGTGAAGGGGATATCATTGGGTGCAATGATTTAATTTTAATACCATAACTTACAAAATGATTTTTAATTTACTCTATCTTTATCCAAAATTCAATAGACATGATACAACCCTAAACATCACAACCATAAAGGGTAATAGTAGTGGAAACAATCTCAAGGTAGATTCTCAAGTCCCAAATCCAAATCTCAACTAATTTACAATTGTTTTGAAATCCATAACATTCTTTCCAATATCCATTTATCCTTTTCTCAATTCTATTGTTCTAGTTAAAATTGTGATGAAGATTAACATTAAGATATTTGTGTGAATTCACTTCCTCCAAGCTATTAATTTCATACATGAAATTAGTGTAAGTGATCATTTTGGATTTGATTACCATAACCTTTATTTTTTTAGTGTCAATAGTAACACCCATACCAGAGAAAAATTCCTTGAGAATTATTAGTTTCTTGTCAAGATCATAGGGACTCCTCACCATAAGAACAATGTTGTTATCTTGAAGAATAAGGATGATGACTATTCCAACTAGATACATGCCAACACATCCTGCTTCTTCCAAAAATCCCTCTAACTTGTTGACATATATGCCAAAAGGGGAGGGGACAAGGGGAAACCTTTCTTAACTCCTATATTACAATTAATCTATATTGACTAACACTCGGTGTTCCTAAAATTTACAATAATATTATTTTCTATCATTATCACAATAGCTCTCAACTAGAAATGAACTTTGATCTCTTCTAATTTATTCTGAAGATCAGTTATGGGAGTTGTTTCAATTGTTTTTTCTAAAATCAATGAAACAATGTAGGAGATTGGCTTTATTAGTGTTAAACTCCTCCACAATGATCCTAATCATAAAACGATGGTCCATAGTTGAACGATAACTCCTAAATCTATATTGGATCTTATATATATTTTAATGGCTTTCTATCCATACATTGATATTCTTTTCTAGAATAATTCCATGTAACCTAGTTTGGAAAATTGGGGTTGGCATCTAGAGTCTTCTAGATCCATTTTGAAGAAATAAATAATTTTTTTGGGGTTACGTCATCTGAAACTTATGCACACACCCTCAAGATTGATCTATACAGTAAAACATTTCCAATAGTGTAAAAATCGCCTAAATTGGAGCTCGTATGAAAAAGTTGTGTATCCCTCAAATTGACAGACCTTATTGACCACCATGGTATGAGTGGTGATGTAGGAGCATCTCAAGCGAGCCAACATAGAGACAATGGACAACTGGAAAAGTACCCAGCACAAATTTTGAAAATGTCTTAAAATATTAATGAAGCCATTAAGAAAGAGCACCTTTGTAAAATGTAATCGGACCTTGAGTGATCCGCTCTCATCCTTAGTAGGTAGAAGGCATTTATAGTAGTTAATGTAGGAAGGTAGAATTGAATATTAGATTAGGCAGTTTTAGAGTGCAAGAGGGATATGGGATATAGACACCCTCATTTGTGTATTGTAATATTATTATGAAGAGTAGTGAAGAGCATAGAAAAAGAAAGAGCAGAGAGCTGTGGGAAAACACCCATGTACAAAGATTTGAATTAATAGAGAAAGATTTTATTCAAATTCATGGTGTCATGTTTGTTCTCTGTGTATGTATGCTAAATGTTTTGCTCATGATTATTTCACTCTTTTTTCTATACATTTGCTTGTATGCTATGTATGAATGATTTTTTGTTGAATGTTTGAAATCTGAAAGGAAAGGGTAATGGAGTGATTTTCAATTGTTTCTCTATCTGAGCAAGAGTTCCTGCAAGGAATGCAATTGAATTGTCCGCAAGGAGTGCGTTGACAAGGTGTTCAGAGGTTTGTCTCTGAAAGATTAGGAGAGATATCTTTTATTCTCATTCACACAAGTGTGCAGTTAGGCACAAGGAGTGCGCAGGCCAAGTAAAGTCTTAGAGTTTCAAAGCTGAGTGAAACATTGAGAGACTATTGTTGCAGGTGTGCGCAGGGTCGAAGAGATTCAACACTTGGAAGTGCTTGAAATTCTACCACAAGGAGTGCGTGCAATAGTTTTATGAAAGACTCAAAGTTGGGGAAATCTTAGCAAGAATTATACCTTCGAAGGAGTTTGAAGGAAGGCACAGTGATGAGGGATCGTAGGAGGATGAGTTCTGCGGAGAGAACACCTTGGTTAGTAGTGCAAAAGTTCACAAGAGAAAGAACGGACGGTCGGAATTCTTTAAAGAGAATTCACGAAGTCTCGTGAGTCGTTAGATATCACGGAAGAGAAAGGGAGATACCACGAGTATTCCTAAATGTTCTAAGCTCAGGAGGAGTAGGACCATAGATCCAAGACACAAGGCCCGTTGGATTTGCAAGTGGATTCCCATTTCAATATTTCGTAGGTGGAAGTCCCGTAAATTTTGCAATGGGAATCACGATATCCTGAACCACGAAGTCCCAAAGGCTAAGAGAATGGTGTGGGTCCACAAGAGTTAGCAAGGTGGACAGGTGGCACACTATTAGGAGTTCCAAATTCATTCTATTAGGATTCACGATATTGTGAAGTCCGAAGTATCGAAAGAAGTAAAGGGGCGTTGAAAATTCAACCTTGTGAGCGTATCGGAATTTTGGAAAATTGGGTTTTGGGAATCGTGGGAACAGGTTGCTTGACACCAAGACCGCTGAAATCGCAATAAGGAAAAGTCCGAAAGAGAAAGTGGAAGGGTCAGCGTTGACTATTTTCGGGTTTTAGAGATTGGAGACATAGCACTTAACCTACAGATTCGCGAAAGTGAGAAGTCAGATCTCCCAAAGTACAAGGGGGAAATTCTTGAAGTTGTATGTGGGTATAGATTTCCCGAAAGGGAAATAGAAGAGCCATTGTCGAGAGCTCTTCAGGCCAATGATAAAGGAAAGATCCTGTTGACGTGGACCTTCCGACCTACGTGTTGAGGAAGGGGCGTACGTCATTATTTTTGGTATCAAAGCACATAAAGGTTCTTTTCTTTCTGTAGCAGAGAAGAGGAGAATTCACCATGCTGCCAAGGAGAAGGGATAGGCAAACACCCGATCAGTCAGAGGAGAGGGAAATGCTGAGAAGAAGAGGTAGGAAGATGACTGATCCATCCATGGAGAAAGAAATGCATGATCTATGAGCTAGAATCAAAGACATGGAGACAACACAAAGATGCATAATCAGTGCTGGGGATCTAAGTGATTCTGAAAGTGAAATTGAGGCTAAACAAGAAGAAGAATTTGCAGCTGAAGATGTAGCAAATGAAAATTTAATTAGAGCTATTGCAAGAATGGGTGCAAGAGTGAAAATGGACATTCCAGTTTATGAGGGAAATCTAGATGCAAAGGAGCTTCTAGACTAGATTAGAGCTCTAGACACATACTTTGACTATGAATATGTCGAAGAGGACAAGAAGGTCAAGAATGTTGTCACAAGATTGAAGGGACATGAAGCATTGTGGTGGGATGAACTACAAGCTGACAAACGTTGCAAAGGAAAGCAGAAGATCAATAGTTGGGATAGAATGATCATGAAGATGAAGGAGAAATTCAGACTACCAGATTACTATGTTTAGGAGAATGCAGAACCTCAGACAGAAGTTGATGACAGTGAAAGAATACACTGAAGAATTATACAAGATGAACATCAGGCCAGGTCATTGGGAAAGCGATGATGAAAAAGTTGCCAGATACATGAATGGCCTGAGATAAGCATGGTAACCATCTGAATGGTTGAAGATGCTTTTCAGATGGCTCTAAAAGTGGAAGATAAGATGAGCCAAAAGCAGGGTCAAAGAGGTCGAGGCAGAAGTCAGACCAGAGGCAAATTAGTTGCCCAGGATAAGAACCAGAAACCCAAGGAGGACTGGAAGAAACCTCAGACTCGAATGGAAAGATTTGGAACCTCACAGTGAGGGAAATATGTTGAACAGAGAGGGAAACATACTGAACAGAGAGGAGATTATGTTGACAATAATACTTTTCCTAATACTAGAGGTAGAGGAATAGGAAGAGGTGGAGTAATAACATACTTCACATGTGGAAAAAATGGGCACAAGTCTTACAAGTGTCCAGATAAAATTAAAGAGAGTGGAGAAACTCACATTTCCAAAGCATAGAGCTGAGATGTTGAGACAGAAGATGCTGAAGGCGGAAGATCGTTGATGATGCGAAAAGTTCTTTTGACACCAGAGAAGGAGGTGGAGAGTTCAGTCCAAAGAACCAGACTTTTCAGGACTGCTTGCAAGACCAAGGACAGGGTATGAAAGGTCATTATGGATACTAGTAGCACAGATAATCTCGTTTCTACAGAGATGGTAGAAAAGTTGGAGCTGGAGATGATTGATCATCCAAGCCCATACAGAGTTTTTTGGCTACAAAAAGGACACCAGGTAACTGTCACTAAACAATGTTTAGTTGAATTCAAGATAGGAGGATATAATGATAACATACTCTGTGATGTTATTCCCATGGATGTTTTTCATCTATTGTTGGGTAGATGATGCATGAGCATCACCAATACATCAAGCGAGCCAGCGTGGAGCGGAAGACAGCTGGATAAGCCAGCACACATTTTGAAAATACTTTGGAATTGTTGCATGATCTTAAATGAGACATTTAAGAGATGGCACACTTGTATATTGTAATGGACCTTGAGCGGATAGCTCTCGTCCTTAGGTAGATGAGGCATTTAAGATAGTTAATGCTGGTAGATAGGAATTTAATTGTAGATTGTTATCTTTAGAATTCAAGAGGGAAATGGGATATAGACACCCTCATTGTATCATTGTAACATATCGAGAGAATTCAGGAGCAAGAAGAGGGGAGCAAACAGAGAACTGTGTGAAGAACATCCATGTACAAATATTGAATTAATAGAAGAAAACTTTGATTCAAATCCATGGTTATGTGTCTATTCTCTGTGTATTGATGTTATGCTCATGAATATTTTCTTCCTATCATACATTTGCTTTCATATGATGTGTATGTGATTTCATGGTTGAATTGAAGTCTGAGAGGGTGAGAGAATGAGTTTCAATTGTTTCTCTTAGTGAACCAGAAGATTCCTGCAAGAAGTGCAGTCGAATTGTCCGGAAGGAGTGCGTTGACAGAAGGGTTCACTTAGAGATATCTTTTGTTCTCATTTCCTCGAGAGTGAAGTTAGGCACAATGTCATGCAAGGAGTGTGCAGGCCAAGCGAAGTCTCAGAGTTGTGATTCTGAGCAAAGTATTGAAAGACTACTACTGTAGGAGTGCGCAGGGTCAAAAGACTTCAACACTTAGACAAGGTTGAAGATTTGCCGCAAGGAGTGCGTGCAAAGTTCTTTCTAAGGAATTGAGGATTGAAAAGGAAGCTCAGGAGGAGTAGGACTTTGAATTCATCGAAGGATAAGTGCAAGGGAAGTTGTCATTGAAGGTTCGGAGAAGCATCGTAGGTTGGTGAGTAGACGACGAGTCTCGTGGAGGGACACTTCTTCCTTTTCGTCGATTTCACAAGGGAGAACATACGGTCGAAATCCTCCGAGGAGATTTCGCGAAGTTCTGTGGGCCGATTGGATCTAGAAGAGGTGAAAGGAGATTACAGCATGAACATCTGAAGAGTCAAATCTCAGGAGGGGCAGAGCATTGATACAATTCTGTCGGGACCGTTGTATCAATTCATGAGATCTCCTATCGGGATCTCGTGAGAAAAGTGTCGAAGAGTTGACAACGAGAGTCATGAAGTCGCGAGGTACGATATTCCGGCAAGAACGTAAGCCATGTGGAGTCATGGGAGTGAGTGGAGGACAGGTGGCAGAGATTAGGAGATCTCGGGAACTCAAGGTTCGCGAGGTGAGGACCCAAGTTTAGGGCACTCTAAGCCACGAAGAAGTGAGGGCGCGAAGTAGTGAAAGTGCGATAAGGTCGTATCGGTGTTTCGGCACATCAGGTATCGAAAGTTGGAAATCCGAGGCCTTGGCATCGTGAGTAGAAAAGTTGCGATAGGTAAAGGTTATGGTAGAGCCGAAGTGTCGATAGACGAAGAGAAGGTCAGTGTTGAATGAGCCATCGGGTCATGGGGATCCAAGGGTGTAGCGCTCGACTGTTGGACTCACGAAGTCGCAAGTGCCGATCCTCCAAAAAGAAGAAGAGAGGATCGCGCCGAAGAAAACCTGTGGGGTGTATATTTATCGATAGGGAAATAGAAGAACCATTGAGTTCTTCAGGCCATGAAGGAGAGAATGTCCTGAGGAGAGCAGTCGTTCTCTGAGGAGTGTGGTTGCACCAAAAGTGGTATCAGAGCAAGAAAATTTCTCTGTTTTCTGTAGCAGATAAGAAAAGAAGATTTCACCATGTCGCCGAGGAGAGAGAGATAGTCACCTAACCCAGAAGATAGGGAGGTGAGAAGAGGAGGCAGACCGGTAGAAAATCCAGAAATGGAGAGGCAAATGCGAGATCTTCGAGAAAGACTAGAAGATATGGAAGTAGCGCAGAGACGCACAACCAGTGCTAGAGATCTAAGAGACTCCAAAGGCAAGGTTGAAGTTGAACAACATGAAGAAGTTGCAGCCGAGGATGCAGCAAATGAACGACTGATTAAGGCTATCACCAGGATGGGTGCGAAGGCGAAGATGGACATTCCAATCTATGAAGGAAATTTGGATGGAGGAGCTAATGGATTGGATTAGATATCTTGATACCTACTTAGATTATGAGGATATCAAAGAGGGTAAAAAGGTTAGGCATGTTGTCACAAAATTGAAGGGACATGAAACATTATGGTGGGATGAGCTTCAAGCAGATAAACGCTGCAAGGGCAAGAAGAAAATTAAAAGCTTGGATCGAATGATTGCAAAGATGAAAGCGAAATTCATCCCAAGGGATTATCAAATCACATTATTGAGGAGGAGTCAGAACCTGAGACAGAAGCTGATGACAGTGAAAGAATACACTAAATAATTCTATCGACTGAACATCAGAGAAGGTCATCGGGAGAGCGATGATGAGAAGGTTGCCAGATATCTGAATGGTCTGAGATACGACATTCAGGATGAATAAAGCATGGTTACCATCAGGACGGTGGAGGATGCTTATCAGATGGCTCTGAAAGCCGAAGAAAAGCTGAGCCGTAAGCAGAGTCAGAGAGGGCGAGGTAGAAGTCAGCCCAGAGGCAAGACAATTGCCTAAGAGAAATACCAGAAGCCCAAGGAGGAATGGAATAAACCTCAGGGTAATATTGAGAGAGGTAGGACCTCACAGAGAGGACCATATATTGAACAGAGAGGGTAGTATACAGAGCAAAAGGGAGATTATGCTGACGCAAACACTTTTCCTCGTACCAGTGGTAGGGGAAGAGGCCGAGGTGGAGTAATCACATGCTTCACATGTGGAAAGAATGGGCACAAGTCATTTGAGTGTCCAGAGAAAAAGAAGGATAGTGGAGAAATTCACATCACTGAAGCGCAGAGGTGTGATGTTGAGAATGAAGACATAGAAGGTGGAAGGTCGTTGATGATGCGTAAAGTTCTTTTGACACCTGGAAAGGGGGTGGAGGACTCAGCTCAAAGGACCAGACTGTTTAGGACAGCTTGCAAGACCAAGGACTGGGTATGCAAGGTTATTGTTGACAGTGGTAGCACCGATAATCTCGTTTCGACTGAGATGGTGGAAAAGTTGGAGCTGGAGACAACTGATCACTCGAGTCCATACAAAGTTTCATGGCTACAGAAGGGACATCAGGTGAGTGTCACTAAATAGTGTTTAGTTAATTTCATGATAGGTGGATATAATGATAAGGTCTTATGTGATGTCATTCCCATGGATGTATGTCATTTATTGCTAGGTAGACCATGGCAATATGACCGAAATGTGGTTCATGATGGGAGGATGAACACATATACTTTAGAGAAGGATGGGAGGACACACCGGTTGCTTTCGATAAAGGATAAGGAGGTGAAGCCAGAAGTAAGCAGCACAATACTTCTCATGAGTGGGAAGGAGCTTCTCACAGAGATGGAGAAGAGGGAAGATCCACAATTCTTTGTGGTCAGGAAGCCGAGAATTTTCCTAACTAGCACAAGAGTGGATGATTTACCAGATGAGATTCAGGAACTACTGGGAGAGTTCACTGACATCATAGTGGACAAATTACCTCGTTCGTTGCCACCGATGAGGAGTGTGAGTCATCACATTGATCTCATACCAGGATCCAGTTTGTCGAACAAGGCTGCATATAGATTAACACCCCAAGAAAATGAGGAGGTCAAGAAGTAGGTCCAGGAGTTAATGGACAAAGGATTGGTCAGGGAAAGCTTGAGTCCATGTGTTGTTCTGACAGTGCTTAGTCCAAAGAAAGATGGATGTTGGAGAATGTGCACTGATTCAAGAGCGATCAACAAGATAACCATCAGGTACAGGTTTCCACTGCCAATAATGGATGATCTGATGGATTGCCTGAGTGGGGAAAAGTACTTTTCAAAGATTGATTTGAAAAGCGGATATCATCAGATTCGCATGAGAGAAGGCGATGAGTGGAACACAGCCTTCAAGACAAAGGAAGGGTTGTATGAATGGCTAGTCATGTCATTTGGCTTGACGAATGCACCTAGAACATTCATGAGGCTGATGAACAAAGTCCTGAAGGAGTTCATTGAGAAATTTTTTCTTGTATACCTGGATGATATACTGATCTTTAGTAAGACAAAGGATGAACATTTGAAACATTTGGCCATTGTGATGAGAAAACTACAGCAGGAGAAGCTGCTGATTAATATGAAGAAGTCCTCATTTGTGAAGACAGAGCTCATTTACTTGGGTTTTGTTATTTTAGCGAATGAGTTGAAGATGGATCTAGACAAGATGGAAGTGATTAAGAATTGGCCATCACTGAAAAATATTTTCGAGGTGAGAAGTTTCCATGGTTTGGCTAGTTTCTACCTAAAGTTCATCAGGAATTTCAGTGGAATTAGCGCAACAATGATGGACACAGTGAAGAAGCGACATAAGTCTTTTCATTGGACAACAGAGGCTGAGGAGAGCTTCAATCTGTTCAAGCATAAGATAACGGAACGACCAGTGTTGGTGTTACTGGATTTTCAGAAGACATTTCAGGTGAAGTGTGATGCAAGCAAATATGCCATAGGAGCGGTCTTGAGCTAGGAAGACAGACTAGTTGCATATTTCAGTGAGAATATGGATGAAGCAAAACTGAAATACTCCACGTATGATAAGGAATTTTATGCTATCATACATGCGTTAAAGAAGTGGAGGCATTACTTGATCCCAAAAGAATTAGTATTGTACAATGATAATCATGCATTGCAGTTTGTGAGTCAACAAGAGAAGTTGAATCAGAAACATGCAAAATGGGTAGAGTATATGCAGAATTTCACGTTTGTGATTAAGCATATTTCAGGTACTGCTAACAAAGTGGCTGATGCTTTGAGCAGGAAGTGTTTGTTGCTACAGGAATTCCGAGTCAAAACATTGGGTTTTGAAAATCTCAGGGACATGTACGCGGAAGATGCAGATTTTGAAGAAGCGTATGAAGCAGCTGAGAATCCAGTTCTTAGAGATCAAAGTCCTTGGATAGATTATATGATCTAGGAGGGATTGTTGTTCAGAGGCAATCAACTGTGTATTCCAAATTTCTCCATGAGGGAGAACTTGGTGAAAGAAAAACACAGTGGTGGATTGGCAGGACATTTTGGCCATGATAAAACATTCGCAAAGCTGAGCGAATCATATTTTTGGCTAGGAATGCGATCAGAGGTCAAGAGAATTGTTGACAGATGTAGAATTTGTCAACATTCGAAGGGGAGAAAGTAGAATGCAGGTTTTTATCAGCCATTGCCCATACCAGAGAGACCATGGGAGGCGATCAACATGGATTTTGTATTAGGTTTGTCGATGACGCAGAGAGGTGTTGATTCCATCTTTGTGGTGGTGGATAGGTTTTCGAAGATGGCACATTTTATCCCATGCCAGAAGACCAACGATGTGACTCACATCGCAAATCTATTTTTCAAGGAGGTCATTCGACTCCATGGATTACCGAAAAGCATAGTTTCGGACAGAGACACGAAATTCATAGGGCATTTTTGGAGGACCTTATGGAAAAATCTAGGAACTAACTTGGCATTTAGTTCATCTTATCATCCTCAGACGGATGGAAAGACGGAGGTGGTCAACAGAAGTTTGGGAGATTTACTAAGAAGCTTGGTGACAGAGCACCATAGCAACTGGGATAACATATTACCACAGGCAGAGTTTGCATACAACGATTTAGTCAATCGGAGTACTGGCAGAAGTCCATTTCAGGTTGTATATGGGATGTATCCGAGAGGATTTTTTGAATTGAGGGACTTAGAACAGACTGCAACTAACAATGCTAGTGCAGAGGAATTCGCTGAGGTGATGAAAGAACTTCACAACAAGGTGAAGCAGCGATTGATCTACTCAAATCAGGAGTACAAGCGCAGAGCAGATCAACATCCGAGACAACTTCAGTTTGAAGTTGGTGATCTAGTTCTGGAAAACTTGAGGAAGGAAAGGTTCCCAGGGGGAACATACAATAAGCTAAAAATGAAGAAAATCAGGCCATGCAAGGTCTTGAGAAAGTTCGGAGAGAATTCTTATGAGATTCAGTTGCCGGATGGCATCGGAATATCTCCGATATTTAATATTGCAAATTTATACCCATACAGGGCTGGAGAAGAAGAGACTACAACTGAGAAGCTAGTGATCCAGTGGATGAAGAAGATGTCGATAGCAGAAAAGCCACAGATGGAGTGCATACTGTAAAAGAGAGTGGGTAAGAAGACCAGAAGGAAAGAATACTATGAGTATTTGATCAAGTGAAAGAATCACCCAGTAGAAGATGCCAGCTGGGAGAGTGAAGTAGAAATACAGAAGTATGGAAAGACTGTGCAGGAGCTCATGGACAGGAGCCCATGAATGTTTTCAAGCCGAGGAGTATGATGCAGGAGCATCGCCAATACATCAAGCAAGCTAGCGTGGAGCAGAAGACAGCTGGATAAGCCAGCACACATTTTGAAAATACTTTGGAATTGTTGCGTGATCTTAAATGAGCCATTTAAGAGATGGCGCACTTGTATATTGTAATGGACCTTGAGCGGATAGCTCTCATCCTTAGGTAGATGAGGCATTTAAGATAGTTAATGCTGGTAGATAGGAATTTAATTGTAGATTGATAGCTTTAGAATTCAAGAGGGAAATGGGATATAGACACCCTCATTGTATCATTGTAACATATCAAGAGTATTCAGGAGAAAGAAGAGGGGAGCAAACAGAGAACTGTGTGAAGAACATCCATGTATAGATATTGAATTAATAGAAGAAAAAATTGATTCAAATCCATGGTTATGTGTATATTCTATATGTATTGATGTTATGCTCATGAATATTTGCTTCCTATCATACATTTGCTTTCATATGCTATGCATGTGATTTCATGGTTGAATTGAAGTGTGAGAGGGTGAGCAAATGAGTTTCAATTGTTTCTCTTAGTGAACCAGAAGATTCCTGCTAGAAGTGCAGTCGAATTGTCTGCAAGGAGTGCGTTGACAGAAGGGTTCACTTAGAGATAGCTTTTGTTCTCATTTCCTCGAGAGTGCAGTTAGGCATAGTTTCGTGCAAGGAGTGCGCAGGCCAAGTGAAGTCTCAAAGTTTCGATTCTGAGAAAAGTATTGAAAGACTACTGCTGTAGGAGTGTGCAGGGTCAAAATAATTCAACACTTAGACAAGGTTGAAGATTTTCCGCAAGGAGTGTGTGCAAAGTTCTTTCTAAGGAATTGAGGATTGCAAAGGAAGCTCAGGAGGAGTAGGCCTTCAAATTCATCAAAGGATAAGCGCAAGGGAAGTTTTCTTTGAAGGTTAGAAGAAGTGTCACAGGTTGGTGAGTAGATGATGAGTCTCATGGAGGGACACTTCTTCCTTTTCGTGGATTTCACAAGGGAGAACGGATGGTCGAAATCCTTCGAGGAGATTTCGCAAAGTTCGGTTGGTCGATTAGATCTAGCGGAGGTGCAAGGAGATTATGACATGAACATATGAAGAGTTGAAGCTCAGGAGGGGCAGAGCATTGATACAAGTCGACCGGGACCATTGTATCAATTCATGAGATCGCCTATCGGGATCTCGTGAGAAAAGTGTCGAAGAGTTGACAACGGGAGTCGCGAAGTCGCGAGGTGCGATATTTCAATGGTGACGTAAGATGTGTGGAGCCGTGGGAGCGAATGGAGGACAGGTGGTGGATATCAGGAGATCCCTGGAACTCGGGGTTCGCAAGCTGAGGACCCAAGCCTTGGGCACTCCAAGCCATGAAGAAGCGAGGGCGCGAAGTAGTGAAAGTGCGATAAGGTCGTATCAGTGTTTCGGCATATCGGGTATTGGAAGCTGGAAATCTGAGGTCTTGGCATCGCGAGTAGCGAAGTTGCGATAGGGCAAGGTTATGGTCGAGCCGAAGTGTTGATAGATGAAGAGAAGTTCAGCGTTGACTGAGCCATCGGGTCGCGGGGATCCGAGGGTGTAGCGCTCGACTGTTGGACTCGCGAAGTCGTGAGTGTCGATCCTCCGAAAAGAAGAAGAGAGGATCGCGCCGAAGAAAACCTATGGGGTGCAGATTTCTCGATAGAGAAATAGAAGAACCATTGAGTTCTTCTGGCCGTGAAGGAGAGAAGGTCCTGAGGAGAGCGGTCATGCTCCGAGGAGTGCGGTTGTGCTAGTAGACCATGGAAATATGACAGGAATTTGATTCATGATCGGAGAATGAACACATACACCCTAGAGAAGAATGGGAGGACACACATGTTTCTTTCAATCAAGAATAAGGAGGTGAAACTGGAAGTAAGAAACACTATACTTCTCATGAGTGGGAAGGAACTTCTTACAGAGGTTAAGAAGAAGTAGGATCCATAGTTCATTGTGGTCAGGAAACCAAAGATTGTTTTGACTAGCACAAGAGTAGACGATTTACCAAAAGAGGTTCAGGAACTATTGGAAGAGTTCGCTGACATAGTAGTGGATGAACTACCTCGTTCGTTGCCACCGATCAGAAGTGTGAGTCATCATATTGATCTCATAATAGGAGCCAGTTTTCCAAACAAAGACGTGTACATATTGACACCGCAAGAGAATGAAGAGGTCAAAAGACAAGTCCAGGAGTTGTTGGATAAAGGATTAGTCAGGGAAAGCTTGAGTCCATGTGTTGTTCCAACAATACTCAGTACGAAGAAATATGAAGGCTGGAGGATGTGTACTGACTTGAGGACGATTAACAAGATAAACATCAGGTACAAATTTCCATTACCAAGGATGGATGATCTGATGGATTGCTTGAGTGGAGCAAAGTATTTTTCAAAGATTGATTTGAAAAGAAGTTATTACCAGATCCACATGAGAGAAGGTGATGAGTGGAAGACAACATTCAAAACCAACGAAGGGTTGTATGAATGGCTTGTTATGTCGTTTGGATTAACAAATGTGCTGAGTACCTTCATGAGGTTGATGAATGAAGTCCTGAGGGAGTTCATTGGAAAATTTGTTATTGTATATATGGATGACATATTGGTTTTTAGTAAAACAGTGGCAGAGCATATGAAACATTTGGCTACAGTGATGTAGAAATTACAGTAGGAGAAGTTGTTGATAAACATGAAGAAATCCTCATTCATGAAGATAGAGCTCATTTACTTGGGATTTGTTATTTCTGTAGATGAGTTGAGGATGGACCTAGATAAGGTGGAGGTAATCAAGAATTGGCCATCACCAAAGAATATTTTTGAGGTGATAAGTTTTCATGGATTGGCTAGTTTCTACCGGAAGTTCATTAAAAATTTTAGTGGAATTAGTGCACCGATGATGGATACAGTGAAAAAAAGACACAAGTCTTTTCACTGGAAAGAAGAGGTTGAGAATATTTGTAATCTGTTGAAGAGGAAGATTACGGAACAATTGATTCTGGTCTTGCCGGATTTCCAAAAGACATTTCAGGTGAAATGCGATGCAAGTGGATTTGCAGTAGGGGCAGTCTTGAGTCAGGAAGATAGGTCGATAGCATACTTCAGTGAGAAGCTGAACGAAGCGAAAGTGAAATACTCCACTTATGATAAGGAGTTCTATGCTATCATACAGTCATTGAAGAAATGGAGACATTACTTGATCCCGAAAGAATTTGTCTTGTATAGTGACAATCATGCACTGCAGTTTGTGACTCAACAGGAAAAGTTGAATCAGAGACATGTCAAATGGGTTGAGTATATGCAAAATTTCACTTTTGGGATTAAACATATTTCTGGTACTACTAACAAAGTCCCTGATGCTTTGAGTAGAAAGTGTTTGCTATTGCAGGAGTTCAGAGTCAAAATGTTGGGTTTTGATGATCCCAGGGACATGTACAAGGATGATCTAGATTTTAAAGAAGCGTATGAAGTAGTTGAGAATCCATTTCTCAGAGATAGAATCCAATGGGAAGAATACATGATCCAAGGAGGATTATTGTTCAAAGGTAATCAATTGTGTATTCCAAAATGATCCATGAGGGAAAATTTGTTGAAGGCGAAACACAACAGAGGATTGGTAGGGCACTTTGGTCACGAAAAGATGTTTGCAAAGTTGAATGAGTCATATTTTTGGCTGGGAATATGAGCAGACATCAAGATATTTGTGGACAAATGCAAAATTTGCCAGCATTCGAAGGGAAGAAGACAGAATGTCGGGTTTTATCAACCATTTCCCATACCTGAGAGGCCGTGGGATGCAATCAACATGGATTTCATATTGGGGTTGACAATAACACAAAGGAGTTTTGACTCAATCTTTGTGGTGGTGGATAGATTTTCCAAGATGGTACACTTCATTCCATGTCAGAAGACCAGTGATGCAACTCACATTGTGAATCTTTTTTTCAAAGAAGTCATTCGACTTCATGGCTTACTAAGAAACATAGTTTTAGATCGAGACACCAAGTTCATAGGGAACTTTTGTAGGACCTTATGGAAGAAGCTGGGAACTAACTTTTCATTTAGTTCAGCTTATCATCCTCAGGCGGATGGATAGACAGAAGTGGTGAAAAAAAGTCTGGGAGACTTTCTGAGAAGCTTGGTGACAGAACACCACAGCCAGTGGGACAACATATTACCACAGACATAATTTGCTTATAACAACTCAGTTAAGAGAAGCACAGGGCAGAGTCCATTTCAGATTGTCTATGGCATGCAACCGAGGGGAATTTTTTATCTGAGATATTCAGAAGAGATTGCAACTAGGAGCGCTAGTGTAGAAGATTTTGCAGAGGTGATGAAGGAACTTCATAGCCAAGTGAAGGACCGTTTGCAGAGTTCGAGCCAAGAATATAAGCGTAGAGAAGATCAACACAGGAGAAAACTTCAGTTTGAGGTTGGTGATTTATTTCTGGCACATTTGAGAAAGGAAAGGTTCCTGAGAGGAACATATAATAAGATGAAGATGAAGAAAATCGGACCATGTAAGGTCTTAAAGAAGTTTGGGACGAATGCATACGAGATTGAATTACCCAATGGGATCAGAATTTCTTCGATATTCAACATCTCAGATTTGTACCCATATAAGGATGAGGAAACATGGACAGGAATTGAACAACCAGTGATCTAGTGGGCAAAGCAGATGCCATTTGTAGATAAGTCGCAGATGGAGCACATACCGGAAAAAAGGGTGAGGAAGAAAACCAAGCGAAAGAAATACTTTGAATATTTGGTCATGTGGAAGGGCCATCCAGTTCAAGATGCCAGCTAGGAGAATGAAGCGGAGATCTAGAAGCATGGACACACCATACACGAGCTCATGGATAGGAGGCCATGGAAATTTTCAAGCAAGGGAGTATGATGCAGGAGCATCTCAAGCGAGCCAACGTAGAGACAACGGACAGCTGGAAAAGCACCCAGCAAAAATTTTGAAAATGTCTTAAAATATTAATGAAGCCATCAAGAAAGAGAGCCTTTGTAAAATGTAATCGGACCTTGAGCGATCCGCTCTCGTCCTTAGTAGGTAGAAGGAATTTATAGTAGTTAATGCAGGAAGGTAGAATTGAATGTTAGATTAGACAGTTTTAGAGTGCAAGAGGGAAACAAGATATAGACACCCTCATTTGTGTATTGTAATATTATTATGAAGAGTAGTGAAGAGCATAGAAAAAGAAAGAGCAAAGAGCTATGGGAAAACACCCATGTACAGAGATTTGAATTAATAGAGAAAGCTTTGATTCAAATTCATGGCGTCGTGTTTATTCTTTGTGTATGTATGCTAAATGATGTGCTCATGATTATTTCACTCTTTCTGTTGTACATTTTCTTTTATTCTATGTATGAATGATTTCTTGTTGAATGTTTGAAATATGAGAGGAAAGGGTAATGGAATGAGTTTCAATTGTTTCTCTATCTAAGCAAGAGTTCCTGCAAGGAGCGTAGTTGAATTGTCCACAAGGAGTGCATCAACAAGGTGTTCAGAGGTTTGTCTCTGAAATCTTAGGAGAGATAGCTTTTGTTCTCATTCACAAAGGCGTGCAGTTAGGCACAGGAGCTGTGCAAGGAGTGTGAAAGCCAAGTAAAGTCTCAGAGTTTCGAGGCTGAGAGAAACATTGAGAGACTGTTGTTGCATGTGTGCACACGGTCGAAGGGATTCAACACTTGGAAGTTCTTGAAAGTCTACTGCAAGGAGTGCGCGCAAGATTTTTTTGAAAGACTCAAAGTTGGGGAAATATCAGAAAGAATTAGACCTTCGAAGGAGTTTGAAGGAAGGAAAAGTGACGAGGGACTGCAGGAGGATGAGTTCTGCGGAGAGAACACCTTGGTTAGTAGTGCAGAAGTTCACAAGAGAAAGAACAGACGGTTGGAATTCTCTGAAGAGAATTTGCGAAGTCCCGTTAGACGTCAGATCTCATGGAAGAGAAAGGGAGTTACCATGAGTATTCCTAAAGGTTCTAAGCTCAAGAGGAGTATGACCGTAGATCCAAGACACAAGGGCCATTGGATTTGCAAGCGGATTCCCATTTCAGGATTTCGTAGGTGGAAGTTCCGTAAACTTTGCAACGGGAATCATGATATCCCAAACCGCGAAGTCTCGAAGGCTAAGAGAATGGTGTGGGGCCACAAGAGTCAGCAAGGTGGACAAGTGGCACACTATCGACGTAGAAGTCAATTCAGTTGACCATTTTGGAGTTTCATGGAGGGGAGTTCTGAATTTATTGTATTAGGATTTGTGATATTGTGAAGTCCGAAGTCCCGATAGAAGTAAAGGAGCGTTGAAAAGTCAACCTTGTGAGCGTATCGAAATTTTAGAAAATCGGGTTTCGGGAATCGTGGGAACAAGTTGCTTGACACCGCAACCACCGAAATCGCAATAAGGAAAAGTTCAAAAGAGAAAGAGGAAGAGTCAGCATTGACTGTTTTCGGGTTTCAGAGATTGTAGACAAGGGACTTGACCTATGGATTCGTGAAAGTGCGAAGTCCAATCTCCCAAAGTACAAGGGGGAAATTATTGAAGTTGTCTATGGGTATAGATTTCCCAAAAGGGAAATAGAAGAGCCATTGTCAAGAGCTCTTCGAGCCAGTGATAAAGGAAAGATCCTGTTGACGTGGACCTTCCGACCTGTGGGTTGAGGAAGGGGCGTACGTCATCAAGTGGATGCAATGTTATCCCTCATTACTCACACATATGGGGCTAGCCATATGTGGAATTTAAATAAGACTCTAGAAGTTTCAAATGTAATCACTAATTGAGGGTTGGTGAAGTCAAAACCCTAACCTTGGATGGCTATCAGGCGTTTTTAAGTACTGAGAGGCTAGGAGGAGAAAGGGGATACATTCTTTATCATTATATTTAATCCATAGCTGAGAAGATCATTTAGAAGTGGTACTTTTAGAGAATAAGAGAGGAAGCAAATATTTTGTAGCAACCTTACATGACACAATGTCAAAGAAAGCTACACAATGAGTGCTTTTTTCATTGTATTTTCATTTTCATAACCAGAGAAAATAGAGCATAGTATAGACTTCACATTCTAGCTAGATTTTTTCTCATATTGAGTTTCCCATTATATATCTTGGGTTCATTTATGTGTAGATTGTTTGTTATTTTTCTCATTTTTTTCATTTTCATCTTCAATTATTTTCATAAATCTAAGAAGTATGCTATTAATAACTAAGCTTAGATCTAAGGAAATAAATTTCATAATCTAATATTTCATAATAGTATAAGATCTATTTTGACAAATTGTTCCAATGGAATATCCATTACATTTTACATATTAGGATAATTTGTGGCTGCCAAAATTTGGAGTTAGGGTTAAGGGTCAATGATCTGAGTCAAGCTCATGGTCATTTAAAATGTCAAAATTTACTATTTGGTTGTATATGGAGATATTTGATATTACATTCTCTATAACATTGCTACCAATCCTACGAATACATTTCATCTAGGTTTATTTTGGCAACATCATTAGACCATTGAAAATTATTAGATTTTGAGAATTACAGAGCTTGATTAGCTTGGAATGAAGTGGATTCTCAACCAATTTTCTTTTGTATCTACTCGTTAAAACAAGGTCGACATCTATCCATATAGGATCAGGGTTGGAATCATGACTTCATATATAGTTTGGTTAGTTCCTATTGTAACATTAAAATCTCCCTACAATAGGACACCACCTTCATTTCTAAAAATGTAAATATCATGTTCTAAGCTATTGTGTGGAATTTTTTTTATCTAAATTGTTTTTATTCTAAATGGTAGAATTAATAGGTGAAAAATAAAAAAATCATGTATAAATAGTTTTATCATTAATGTCTAAGATATCCATCCTCGTGTATTAATTGAAAAGATATTTCTCATGAAGGCTAATGTGAGGAAAATGTTCTTCTTTATTTCACAATTTTTGCATCCAATCCCTATGTGATAAGATAGCTTGATACATACCAACCACAAGGAAAATCATAAGTGAAGACAAGCTTCATGAGCCTTGGCCAATTGTTCATTTGGTCAAAACATCCTCCAAACAAGACAAGTTTCATGTTCACAGGAACATGGTATATCGCTTTCCTCATGACCTCGAGAGGGTCGTATACGATTATTATAATGTCATGTCCATCAAAGGTATATAATGGATCTAAGTGAATCAGACATATCAACTATTAATTCTTCCCATAGGTCCTTCTTTACTCAAAGAATAGGGGAGTACTCATCATTGCCTCCCAGATACCGCACATGGCCTTGAACGTATTGTGTAATTTGTAAGGAACTCTCAGGAACACCTCTCGTTGCATATCACTACGAAAATTTGGAAGAGCCTCCATTACTTCCAATGTTGTGAACATCCTCTCCAACCTATGTGAATGGGCGACACTTCAAAATTTAGTGTACCCTGAGCTTCTCACAAAACCTTATTTGATGTGTATATCCAACTATGTGTTGTTATTTATAAGCTAAGAAGTTATCCCCTGTGTGAAGTATTAACCAACATTAATATCTAATCCACATTTCAATTTTTATTTTTTTTCTACAAAGTGAAATGTTTATTA
>ML792690.1:808229-850591 GCA_009831015.1 Picea engelmannii
CATTGAATGTGGTTTTAAATGAAATCTTGGATATTCACATTTGATGTGAAGTTTGGGTTGTCGTTTAAGCTGGCAGTCTTATACAGTGGTTGACATGGTCATATAGCATGTGATTGATTTCATACTTGGAAATATATCATGCATGTGATTTTTTTACGATGGATAATATTCAGGTCATACTTTACTCGCAACCATCGAAAAAAAGTGTAATGGAATCAATATGTACAGTCGTAGAGAAAACTTTGACTTGGAAGGTTAAAAATTTGTGTTTTAATGGTCATTGTAACATTGGGAGAGCTTAATGAATCGACGACCAAGATCATGTTTTATCTCGAGATCAACGACCCTAATTCACTTTAACAAATTAAAAATTTATAAGGTTTTTTAGATTTAGTAAGGTTCAGCATATCAACATCCAAGATTCATTTTTGGTGGCTCAGAAAATGAATTAGATCAATGGTATAGATTCTAGAGAAGAAGAAGAGACATGTCCACACATAATATTGATTTAGGCATTAAAATTTCTTGGAAAGAAATAATGAAAGTTTTGTAGCGGTAAGTGTGTGGAAAATTGCAACTTGTAAATGTTGTAACTTTTCATTTAGAACTCAGAATGACCCTTGAGTATATCCATTATAGAGGTGTTAAATAATCATATTTTGAATTGGTGTTTTTTGTTCTTCTTAAATTGATATGAAGAGTAACATGTATTCTAATTGATGAAATGTTTTATGTTATTCCCATTCTAACAATAATTATTACATCCACATTTCTTACAGAATGAGAGGTACAGGAAAACAACTTTGGTTCTTATATGAGGACTAGGTTTATAGAATATGATCAGGAATCTTACATCCATGAAGAGGAGGTCATAGGTCTTCAAGTCAACATGGGAAATGATGAGACAAATTCTAATGGAAGAAGAGATAGGCAAGAGCTTGTAGCTATGAGAAGCTTGCATAGAGAATTTCAAAGCTACAAAGTTGATAATGAAATGATTATGAATACCCATGAAGAGATACTTTAGATTTTGAATATGTTGCATAAGAAAGTAAACAAAGAATCTACTACAAAGAAAGAAGATAGTACTAGACAAGTGACTGGATCAAGATCTCATAGTATAAACAATGATCATGGGAGTGATAGATCATCAAGAAGCATGAGTAGGTGTCATCATTCTCCAAGGAAATCCACTAGAATAACTCATTCAAGCTCAGGTCCACAGAGAAATCCACGTGTCTCCTTCCCAAAGGTACATAAGAAGGTTCGAGGAATATATGTTGCAAGGTGAAATGAAAATCAAGCCACCAATTTCTAATGGTGAACACAAGAAATGGGAAGAGGCCAACAAATGACTAATGGAAATGAAGAAATATATCTAGCTATGTAATACCCTTGTTCCCTGAGTTTGTAAATATAACTTTAACTTGTCGAAAGACTGTGGCAGGCCAAATATGTGTGAATGTTGGATTTGATGAACCTTTTGTTATAAAAGGTAATGTATGTATTTTCTATTATTAATAGAAAATGGATAGTGTTGCATAATTGTTGAAAAGGGGGTTTGCCAACATAGACCATGATTTATATGAGAGATATGGTGAGGGGAATGAGAAATGGTTGAGATGACCCCCACCAAACCAGTACCTTACTATATTTAATGGCTTAGACCCATAAAAGTCCTCTGACCATAAATCAATTACCAGTCAGAATGATAGTTGGAAGAGTCATCCTCAAGAGTTAATGAGGAGATGGGGAAGACTACGCATCTGCAAGACTTCTATACCTGACCATGATATGAATATTCAGATCCACACAAACTTGCCGAGGAAGGCAAATAAAAGAGGTAATTTGTGGGTAGAGATAGATCTATGAGAGAGACGAGTCAAAATATTAATATCGAGAAGAGAAAAGAGCACTTGCATCTTTGTGGTTTGAAGAAGAACTAAGAAATAAGCTTGTTCTGGGTGCAAGAACTTATTGGTAGTGTTTTCAGTCCAAGCTAATAAATGGGTTTGAAGAGTGACTGTAGAAGTACTCATGGAGCCCTCCTTGCTTGGTACAGAGAAAACAAGTTGCCAAGATCTCGTGGGAGGAGGAGAGTAAACTCCATCCTTGACTATCACTGAGAAAGAAGAAAGAGTCTCTCTAAGTCCAATTTTAGTAGTGGCGTTTTCTATTGTCGGGATAACTTACAGATTTCAAGTTCCAAATGTTAATTCCAATTCTATTTGAAAATTTCAAAATCTATCTAGTTTTCTTAAATATAATTTCCTTTTGGATTTTTGGACATTTGAATTCAAACTTGGTAAACTTCTTATGATATAAAATCAGTGTGTTTCTCAAATTCCTTTATATTGGAACTCAAATTATGTTAGTAAATATTATTCAATGATGCAATGCTTTCACAATGTGCAACCTTACTAGCTTTAAACATCATAATGGGCTAGATTTAAGGAACACAATTTGTATTGGAATATTGTTCTTTATGATTACTTTGTCGCACTAATATGGTAGAACAAATTTACCTCCAATTAACCCAATTGGGATTATTTATTAAGCATATAATAGTGATACAAATATCCAATGCCAACCAATTAGATGGACCATTCAATTTTCCAGTACAGGAGGATGTATTTGTTGTAGTTTGTTATTTGTTTGCAAGGCTAAAACAACATAACTCTTCCTTCAATATTTATATTACCTCACACCTCACCAAAGTTGTGGTGTTTATGCCTGAGAGACTCATTTAGTTAATTTGTGGCACTTCATCTTTAAATGGCCATATGCCCTGCACAGGGTGCATCTCTAGATGAAAAATTCCTAAATCCAACTAAGCCATAATCACATGTTCCCAAACATTGTTGAGCAACAGATAGATTGAAATCCTAGTTGAATAAATCAAAAAACCAATTTATAAGAGATTGGACAAACTAACCATTTGAAAGTATGAAGAATGATTACAAAAAGTTGATGATTTAAACTTTGTCTTCAAGATTTAGGTTTAAAATTTGTCTTCAATATTTAGGACTTCTTTGGAGGCACTTTAAGTTGAGTATTGGGAAATCCTCATTAAAGTGTGAAACCAAGTACTTATACCATTTATTTTTACTTGACGTTCCTATTTCCCTACTCCTGTATAGGAAGTGGGGGTTTGTGACTTTGAGGAGAGGTTACATTTGGGAGCATGCTTCAAATGGAGACACACAACTACAACTTTCATTGATGACAAATTACCTGATGACATATTCAACATGTCAAAGTTGAGAAGGATCACTTTACAGTGTTCGCACGTTCTTAAAATCGAATGTAACTTCTTCGCATTTCAAAATTTGACTCATTTTCAATTGTGGAATTCTGAGAGTTTGGAATAGCTTCCGGATGTGCATAATCTTAGGAGTTTGAAGTAGCTATATATCTTTTATTGCCCCAAGTTAAAATGATTTCCTATTGAATTTAGCCAGGTAGGGGTATTTCCTTCCTTCTAAATATTTTTATCATAAAAAATTGTAATAAATAAAATTAATATATATATATAACTTCCCATTTAATATCATAAAGTAATTCAACTTGAGATACATGAAGGCAAGTTTTTGAACATAGCTAATTGAACATAAAAATATCAATGGAAACTCCACATACATGAGCGCGCAACTCAGAATATGAACAACTAGATATCAATGGACACTCCACATCTACTCAGAATCTGAATAGCAAAATATCAATGGACACTCCACATAGATGAGCATCCAACTTAGAATCCAAATTAGAAAATAATACCATTTCAGGCAGAATTAAAAAAATCATCTACCAAACATAATGTTCCCATTTAGTAAAGAGTGGTAATTATCCACCCAGAATAAGTAAACTATGCTGAAAATAAAACATTTAGAAGAGGATAGGAGCTAATATTGAGATTCATATCTCCAAGGTTGTAGACCGTAGATTAAAACAACCAGCAAAGTCTTCACTAAATTCAATTGCAATCCACTGCCTAGTTGACAATATCATATAGAGAGGGAGGCAGTACTACATCCAAATGGAGAAGATATTGACTTACCTTTAGAGAAGGAGGAAGAGATACCTTTAGTGTTAGAGGAAGCAGAGATAGAGGAGGAGTCACCTCTAGCTCAGGCCAGAGTAGTTGTTGAGCCACTCTTAGTTCCAATACTGACATTCCCCAATGGCACAAATGGTGACCTGATTAAGAAAAAGAGGTCTAGGACTAACATTATTGTATGGATCATGTAGTAACCTGATTAGAAGAATGTTCCTTGTAGCCCATGGCATGACAATCTCCCTGGAGGGTATTGTGTGGACTAGTAGGGGGTAATGTGGAATTCATACTAACATTCCTCAGAAGGTCATATGAAGGAACCAAGACATTGGTTTCACGAGGAAACCTCGATATGTCTTTTGAGACATTGGTTCCATGAGGGAACCTCAACATGTCTTAGATATGTGTTTCATGAGGGAACCATAAGATGTCTAGTATGAACATAGTTCATGAGTGAAATATGAGGTTGGTCACTTCAAGATATTTGGTTTTCCAGTATACATTCATGTACCCAAGGAGAAAAGGACCAAACTAGACCCTTCAGGAAGAAAGGGTACATTTGTGGGGTACAACGAGTCTTCGAAGGAATACTAGATCTACACCCCTGGTCAGAGACAGATTGAGGTAAGCAGAGATGTTACCTTTGAAAAGGAGGTAACCTTCAGGAGATATAAAGGATATTACATGGATATTGATAGCTAGAGAAAGTAAGAGATGGTGCATTCTCCCCCTCACCGTTCAACAACTAAGAGGGAGATAATTGAGCCTATTGATACAATTGCTCTCGTTGATCCTATAGCTCCACTTGTTGTTCCCAGAGATATTGCAGTAGGTCGGAAGAGACCTACATGGGATTTTCATACTCAGCATGAGGTAGAAGGACATGCAACCCCTTGTGGTATCTTTCAAGAGATCAAGAGAACTAAGAAATATTTTTTCTATGCCACAACTATGTGCCACATCATTGATTTTGAGCCTTCCTGTTATGAGGAGGCATCTAGTAAGCCATTATGGATAGATGCAATGATGGAGGATTATCAGTCCATTGTGAAAACATGATGTGTGTAATATTGTTCCAAGAACTAAGGGATAGTTTACAATTACCTCCAAGTGGATCTATACGATCAAGCACACAGTTGACGGGAGCCTCGAGAAGAAAAAGGCGAGATTTGTTGCTATAGGATTCTCTTGGATGGAGGGAATAGATTATGAGGAGAAATTTTCTCATGTTTCTCAATACAATTATATTTGGATGATTATTTCCCTTGCAAAATTCATGGGTTGGAAAGTACACAAGATAGATGTGAAGAAAAACTTTCTCAATGGAGAGATTAAGGAAGAAGTATACATCGAGAAACCACATGGTTTCGTGATGCATGAGAAGGATTTTCATGTGTGTAGGTTGAAGAAGGTCCTGTATGGACTCAAGAAGAAACCTCAAGATTGGTATGCGAGGATTGATGGACACCTGATGATTTTTGGATTTAACAAAATTCTTGTTGATCCCAACCTATACTATAAGACTGTTAATGGCAAGTCCCTTATTTTGGTCCTCAACGTTGATGATTTATTTCTCATCGGTACAAAGGGAATTTTTGCTGAATGAAAGCATGTGTTGGCCTCTAAGTTTGAGATGAAGGAATTTGGTATGATGCACTACTTCTTAGGACTAGAGGTGTGATAGAGAACTGATGAGATCTCCCTAAGTCAGGGGAAGTCCATAATTTAGATATTGAATAAGTTTGGGATGTTGAACTATAAACCCATGGTTAAACAAATAGTGACGAATATGAAGAAACTAAGTGTGTCTTCTTATGATTCCAATGAGATTGATCTGACCTTGTTCAAACAATTGATTGTATCATTGATGTATCTAGTTAACATCAGACTATATATTTTCGATGAAGTGAGTGCACTTAGCCAATTTATGAGTTAGTCGAGAGAGACACATTGGATTGTTGCGAAGCATGTGTTGAGATATCGGCAAGGAACAGTTGGAAATGGTCTGAGATATAATTACAGTATTGACATGATATTGCAGGGATATACTGACTCTGATTAGGCAGGGAGCACAGTGCATAGGAAGAGAACCTTCAGATGTTGCTTCACTTTAGGATTTTCCATGGTTTCTTGGTGTAGAAAGAAATAGACTTTTATGGATTTGAGCATTACAGAAACATAGTACATTGCATTAAGTGTGGAAGTCTATAAATCAATGTGGTTTCACAATATCCTTGTTGATTTATTTGGAAATATGTTGGATTCGATCATTATTCATTGCGATAACCATAGTTGTGTGAAGATATCATAGAATCTAGTGTTTTATGAAAAATAGAAATACATTGATATCAAGTACCATTACATCTGAGATATGGTGTAGAAGAAGGAAGTATTGTTGCAATACCTTCCTACAGATGAGCAGGTTTTCGATGTTCTTACTGAACCAAGACAAAGTTCGAGTACTTTCGTGACATACTTGGCATGGAAAAGAATACCTCCCTCGCTGAGAGGGAGTGTTGATGTTTTCATCTTCCTAACACATTCTCTAGATCATACTCCTATATGACTGAGTTGATTTTATCAGTAAGGAAAATTATCTAGGAAGGGATAAGTGGGACACTTATCCGATAAGGGATAAGTGGGTTTGGTATTATATCCCAATGTCTGTTGTGGAGAGCACATGAGGACATGTCAGGGAAGTTGAACTTGACGTCACACACTATGGGGAGTTGACCCTATTGTTTCTAGAGGGAGTAGACTCTAAAAGTCCACATGGGAGTGTCATGTGTGATAGACATTCTCCAAATTGTACTCATCTGTGATAGAGATGAGTTGATCTGTGAGGACACTTATCCGAGAAGGGATAAGTGGGACACTTATCTGAGAAGGGATAAGTGGGACACTTATCTAAGAAGGGATAAGTGAGTTTGGGCTTATATCCCAATGTCCCCTTTGGAGAGCACATGAGGACATGTTAAGGATGTTGACCTTGACATCACACACTATGGGGAGTTGACCCTAGTGTTTTTAGAGGGAGTAGCCTCTAGAAGTCCACATGGGAGTTCCATGTGTGACGAAACGTTTACAACTACAATGGTTGTGTACCATTGGAAGTGACTGTGTGTCACTAGATAGTAGTTATGTGCTACTAGCAGTGGTTGTGTACCGCTGAAGAGTGCATGTGTACTACTATGGAAAGATACCTCTAGAGATAAGAGGGAGTGTTGATGTTTCAACATCGGACATACCTTCTCTTAGATTTTGCTACAGACCAAGGGAGATAGGATACATTTATCACAAAGGTTTACTTGTGGTAGATGGGCCTAGGTGTATTCCTTCCTTCATAATGACAAGGAATAATATAGACTTGAGGTGCTTGAGGTGATTTCCACATGTCAGTTAGCATCGAGATGACATTTACTCACATGGGTGTATGTGTGGTCAATTATCATAGTGTGGTTTTTGTCCTAGTCATGGTAATTTGACAAAGAATGATAAAGACTCAAGATGTTAGATGCTATCACATGTGGACCCAGAGTGAGCTTGATCCTAGAGCGAGTCATTTGGCTCAGAGGGAGAGACGTAGAAGGAGTTTCCCCTTGGTTCAGGTGAGAGAGATACATATACCAAGAATAATAGACAAGTGTTATGATTCTAGGGTGAATTTTGTATACTTCATAGACAATCTTGGCATGATGCAGAATGTGTCCCTTGTTGAGAGGGAGTGTTGATTTTTGACAACATTGAGAAGAAATTCTCTTAGATTAGTAATTAATAATATAATTATTCATTATTAAATAATATATATAATAAGTAAATGATAATACTAAATAGTTATTGATTATCCAAGGGACACATCCTTTCATAGATGGTCACCATATTTTCTCTATATATCAAACAATCATCATTGTAATAACATATTGAATATACAATATTATCTCATATAGAAAAATCAACATGTAAAACGAGAATGTTGTTCTTGAAAAATTGGAATAGGGGAAGTAACATGAAATTTTGCAGGTTGAAAACTCCATTCATCCATTGAATGACCAAAAGGGAGTCCTCATAAATGTGAAAATGAGAAATTACCTTTTCCCAGACCCAATATAGGGTGAGCTCAAGATATTTCATTTCACATAAATTATTTGGTAAATTTCCTATGCCAGCTAGAAAGGAAATGTTGTGATCTCTTGATAGGTGTAGAACACCCTAGATCCTCTCCATGGAGGATTTCTTTGATATGTGTCATAGAGAAACTCCTAGGGCATTTCCTATTTATAGGATCAAGGAGTGTCCTTTCTAGAGAGTGTTCCTTTGTGATTCGAGGGAATGTTGATAGGATGTCTATTCTTTTCATGGCAGATTTCAAAGGGACAATTTATTTATCTTCAAACAACATTGAGTTCCTTACTAACTAGACCTCACATGCAATGGTAAGAGGAATGGATTTATAATTCGTGTTTTCTAGACTAGAATCTTTGGATTTTAGAGCTTCATTTATAGAATTTCCTCTCCATTCATTTTGCATCCATGTTATTATATATACCTCCTTCCATACATTTGTAGTGTAATTGTAGAATAGTATAAGATGAGAATTTGATTCTGACTCAAGATTACATAGGAAACATCATCCTAGGCCTTCAAACATTATATTTTGGAGATTATTTGAGTGCCTTATTATTTAAAAGGAGCCACATGATTTTTTTTCTTTTGTCAGAAATTTAAATTTCCAAGGATTTTTTCCCCAATAGATATGCGGGTCTTCCCTATTCTCTTATGTTAAAGCCTTATAAATAAACTCTGGCTCATACTTTCCACTTGGGTTCAAAGACCAAATTATTTGATAATCATTCTCAATTAGAGTCACAAGTGAGATTTAGAGGATTTTTATGTGATTTTTCTATGTTTCTACACCTTCCTCTCTGAGACTGATTTATATTCAGTATAACCATCTCTRCTACCCTATTATCTRGTTCTAGTAAGATATTTTTCTTAATGTATAGTAACCATTTCTTTGGAACTCACAAATTAGGCGGGATGGGWGTTCTTTTGCTTACTTACTTCCTATCTAAGGGTCTAATCCAATTAGAAATTGTTCATTACTTCCAATTTTCCAAACTAGATAGTTTCCAACCAAGTGGAAAGTAGACAATATAGCTCTAGTCCATAATAGATTCTTGTGGGAAATATTTTTCTTTGATGAATTGTGCCCAAATCCCTATGCCTTACATGAGCCTATAAGAATTATTAGGCACAGGGGATTTTGAGAATAAGAAGATGTTTTTCAACCACAAACCTCTAAGAGATTTTGGAACAACAATCCTTTACCAAGAGGAAAGTATCATTTGTTTCTTCCCATCATCTATATACCAAACGAATTGGAAACACAATTTTCTAACGATTTTGGAACAACTAGAATTTTCCAAGAGGAAAGTACCATTTCTTTCTTCACGTATTCTTACCATCTTCTCGAGACCAAATGTTTACTTTTTTTCCATAATTTCCAAGAGCCATAGCCAATGTGATTTCCTATATTGATTCTCTTTTAGATGGAATCCAAGATATTTTAATCTAGCTTTGAAATCACTTATTTGATAGGGAAAATTTTGAGTGATATACATATTTAAATATCTTAGAGACCCCATAATAGTAGTGAGTATTTATTAGTGTTGATTTGCATCCCTATGACATCACAAAAGAGATATATGATCTCATGAATTTTTTCTATTATGATCCTTGAACCCTCACAAAAGATGAGTATGTAATACACAAAGATAAGGTGAGTTGGGTTACAATATGGGCCTATATTTATAACTTTGAGGCTATCAGTGGTAGTGGCTTCCTTTAAAGACATGCTAAGTCCCTCAACGACTTGAATAAAAATAAGAGGTGATAGAGGGAAACCTTGTCTAATTTAGCATTCAACTTTGAATAAAGGAGATTCATAACCATTTAGAAGAATGTAAAAGGATGTTGAGATGATGCAAATCAGAACCCAAATGAAAAAGCAATGAAGGTATCTGATATGAATGAGGATGATTTCGAGATACGACAAAATTACTTGGTCAAAGGGATTTTAGAGGTCTACCTTTAGACTCAAGGATTTATAGTTTCTTGTCTTAATTGAGTGGACTATCCCTTCTTGTTCTAATCCCACTACTTGTCTACAAGAAATAATTTTGGGAATAATTTTGTAAATAGAGTTACAGAGAGATATAGGCTTCAATATTTCAAATTTATAGGGATTATCAATCTTCGAAATCAGGGAAAGAAAGGTAGTGTTTAAAGCTACTAGATTTTGACATGTGGTATGAGAGTATTCAACCACTTTCAAAAGATAATTTTCAATGAAATCATAGAAGCCTAGAAAAAAATCATAGGAAGTCGATGTGGACTTGAAATTTCTCCCTTTTGAAACATTCATAAGGTTCTAAGTAGTTCTCATTTGCTAATTTTAATCATTAGGCCTTGGTTATCCTCTTGGCTTACGAAGCTTGTGAAAAATGTTTTTATCTTGAGGATTTCTTTAGTCGTGGCTCTCGATTATTTATTAAAAGGAGTGTTGAAGTGTCACACTCGATATGATGGCATATTAAAGAAAGCATTTGTAACAACCCCAATTCGTTATGACTACATGCAACGCAAAGCAAGTGCATAGGTTTTTCTGTTTTAAGAAGGAAGGCAATCAACGAAACAATACAACTTGATGAAGAACACAACTTACGCATTCAAGAAATAAACAACAACGACCCAACATACAATAACATCATGCAGGTGGATGAAAATATGCGATAATCAAGACAGATAAAAATGGCTACCCGCTCAACAACACAACTTCGACGACCATTAACTAGAAACCTCTACGTCGTGCAAACCCAATGCATTAAGGCATTGCAGAACCAAGTACCAACATCAATTAAAAAGAACAATATGCCCCCATCGGGAAGCACAACACTCTGACTAGGTTATCATTTGCATCTATCCATCAAGGTGCGCAATGATCCCCTCATCAGGAACCACGCTGTCACCAGTAGTAGGCATGAAAGTAATCAAGGCGCAACAGATTCTATTACAAACATACCTCAATTAAAGGACATGATTAGCCATCTATGAATTATTCCCTTGAGCATCCATCCATTCTACAATAACATGTATCAATTAAAATCCTCTCTCTTGTTTTTTTTCAAGTCAATTATTAATTAATTAATATTTTATTAACAAAAGTGTCACTACAATTGTCCTTTACTAACATAATTCCTTGTAGAAGCCTAAGTTAATCTTTCAACCCTATCATTACTCTTCCCAAACATACATGCCTTATATTAAGATAAATGACATATCCACACTCTTATGCATAAGATAATGAGAAACTTGGGAAATGCATGACCCTAAAATGCCTTATCACTATTAAACCACACTAATTGAAATCTATAATAGTCATGTATATAATTACTCCATTAATTCATCCCAATACCTGGAAATATATAAACTCCTTTAATTCCCTTTTTGGTATCAACAATGATATCGCTATCTAACATCATTATCACTATATATTAAATATATTTACTGTGATCTCGTACTAATATCATTGTGATATATCATAAATAATATCACTGTGATATGTGATATCCTAAATAATATCTCTATCATAATATTAAGTATACTGTGATAGCATAATAATATCGATGAGATATATCATAAATAATATCGCTATCATAATATTAAATAGATTTACTGTGATAGCATAATAACATCGATGTGATATATCATAAATAATATTGATGTGATATCCTAATTAATATCACTGTGAGAAGTGATATCCTAAATAATATTGCTATCATAATATTAAATCCATTTACTGTGATATCATAATAATATCGTTGTGATATATCATAAATAATATCGTTGTGATATCATAAATAATATTGCTGCGATATGTGATATCCCAAATAATATCTCTATCATATATATATCATTGTGTTAAAACCACTATGGTACGTCGTAGAGGTAAAATCATACTAAAATTGCAGTGGTAAAAATCATAACTAAAATCACAGTCAATATATATGTAAATCGTCATCAATGATATTGCAATTATAAATTCGTTGTCATTGATATATGCAAGATCGTTGTATAATAACCATCATGGATGAGATCATTGTAACACAAACATAATGCTATCTATTACAAATGTTACTGTCAACAACCATATCATTGTTCAAATGAGATATCGTTGTGTAATAACAATCATTGACGAGATATCGTTGTGTGATTAATAATAAGATATCGTTGTGTAAATATATCGTTGTGTACTAACATTCATATATGAGATATCATTGTGTATAAGCCACAAAAATCATAGTGTGAATGTTGTGTAGTGTGCCACGAAAATCATCATGTAAATGTTGTGTAATGTGCCATGAAAATAGTGGTGTGAATGCTCGGTAATGTGCCACAAAAATTGTGGTGTAACTGTTGTGTAAAGGATAGGTAAATCGCCTAGAAATTAGTGGTGTGAAGGATGAGTAAAGACTCCAAGAAAACTTAGACATAATCAATCACAAGAAAATGCAGAAGTAATCAATCACCATAAAATGCATATGTAATCAATCACAAGAAAACACAGAGATTTACCATTCAAGCACATAGATTTATCAGAGTCTAAACAATTAAAACATAGAGTATAATCAGAGTTTAATCAATCAAGACATAGAGTTTAATCATAAGAGAAAAATGTAGACATAATTAAGGGACAAATAGCTCGGCAAAATGTATCCTTCACTTATTATCCATGCACAAGAAAGTAGGGAATTTGAATATATAAGTCTTTAAACACCAGAGTGATGACCATCGATTTGGTTCCTAGCCGACTGCTCAGGCATAGACTAATAACTTAACAGATAAGGGACAAAGATAAAAACACATTTTTTCTTCATATTAAATCAATAAAAAAAAATGCAAAGAAGTCATTGCAATCAGAGTTTGGGGTCACCATGGGAAATCAATTCAAAATACAGTGAGCATAAGGCTGAGATGACATTAAGTTCTCTAATCATAAAACATTGGGCTCAACAAGACAAATTGTTGAAAGATAAAATGAAATCTCTGGATACTATTACCCTGAATAAAACATAATATTTAACAAAGTAGAAGTATAGTACTCAAGGCACAGGAACAATATTAAAATACCATTCAATAAAAATATACAAATTCTTACCGTAGCCAAATGTGAAATCTCTAAGTCATTTTCCTACGCGTTCTTTGCTTAGCTCCCGCTTGTCGACCAACGTGACCTCACCGGTACCTCCGAGTGAATGCTAGGGGTAATCTTCTTCATCCTGAGCCCCCCGAGCCACAAAGGGGCCACACACACAATACCAGATAGTGATATCACCCAACTCACCTCGCAAGGTCAAGCTACCACTCGTTACCTAAGCTAGGTATCCCAACTCCCACAAGAGAAATTTTAGTCAAGATAAAAATTCAGCAGCGTAACATTACACAAAAAGATGAGATTTCCACACTCCCCCTCCTCCATCCTTTTTATAGAGGTTGAATGTAATTAGTTTCCCAAGTTATCATAAAACTATTTTTTCATTAAATTAATTTCGAAAAACCTCCCTCGTACACATGTCACCCGATCCCCTAGTTGCACCAGAAAATCAATTTAATTAATTAATTAATTAATCCTATTTCCCTCATCCACCTAAGAGAATTCCTAAAAATGCTCCTCGATGTCCCAAAATTCCCTTACACTTCTTAAATGACTTATGACTTACTTAATTCTTAGTTGAGTTCATAATTAGAAAGTTCCAAAGGCAAGATTCCTTACTAAGTTAGACATTCAACTTTTTCTTTACGTTTCCCCTTTTCCTCAAGTTTCTTATTTATTTTAAGTTTACACTTTTTTCGTTTTTAACTAAAAATGAATTTAGCAACCGTAGATAAAACAACCATTTTCCCTTTTTCCTTTTTAATTAAAAATTAATTTAGCAAGTGTAGATAAAAAAAAACAACCATTTACCCTCTTTTCTTTTTAACTAAAAAATAAATTATCAAATGTAGATAAAAACAACCATTACCCCTTTTTAAAAATTTAATCCACCATTATAATTTTGACTTTAATAAATAAGTTTGAATTTATTACCCACCTTGTTGTTACATGTTTATTTATTATTATTATTATTATTTACCACATGTTCTACTTAGACCTAGGTGTTAATTTCACTAGGCTAGGTGGCATTTTTATTAGGGAAAATTGTTTTTAAACCTTACTTATCATATCATTCACTTTAAGTCTGACTAGGTTTACTCACTTACCGGTTAAAATTGCGATGTGCCCTTCAGGACGCACTACGTGCTCCAATGGTGCCACACACCTCCTTTCGTTTTCCTTGCGCGACATGCCCTTCAAGACAGACTACGTGCTCCAGGGGTGCCACTCGGCTCTTTCTGTTTTCCTTTCATGACGTGCCCTTCAATACGTACTATGTGCTCCAAGGGTGCCACTCGCATGTTGACTGACTTTGGTAGATGTCAAACCCCTGGAGTCAATACTCCGTCAGTTGATCTTGTGGGGGACTAAGGGCCTCTAAGGAATAAGGCCCCTGCCTTATTGTGTGCCACTTAGAATGATCATGAGCGACTGTCATAGTCTACCCTCACGACATCATGGGTCTTATCAAAATAGGTAATCGTTAACCTATAGTTTGAGCCACGGTGGGAGTGCTAGTAGGTTGTGGCAGGGATGATACCCAACCTCTCCCTCAATGTATATGGTTGTCCTGCATTACCCCTCTATTCCACATGTCATTCTGGTCAGAAAGATATCGTTAGCCTGCATCCATCAATGAATCATTTTAGCAATAATAATAAATCATCATAACATCTAATCATATGTACATATGTCATATCAACAACATTCAAACCCCAATAGTCCACTCCTTGACTCAATCCAGAGTCTAAGGGGTTTCATCGATGTTTTTGCATCCTCAATGTCCAGATTCCTACACACTCAGGAGAACCCAGTCAATAACACTTGTCTAGGTAAATACAACAAAATAACATATCATCAAATCCATAATATCTCATAATCATTATCAAAACGACCAATAGTATAATAACCTAGATCACTTGCATGAAAGTTTCCTCAAAGAATAAGTTCACTCAGTGCACGCAAGAGAAAGATGTTACATACACCCACTATTGGTTTAAACTTCATCTCGAATTTTCATTGTATATAAGTTTCAAAATAAAGCGTATCACAGTATCATAAGTATATCTCTCAAAACAAAAACTGCTTGCACATATCATATGCGTACTCCTAGGTCGTTGAGTGTGGACTATAGTTGTCCCACTGGACCTTGACCTGATCTACTGTTCGACGTCGTAGATATTGAATGCGATGGTCCAGAATGTGGATTGGATCTACCATGAGCACACCATCATTAGATTCCTGTAAGGAACTCATCTCAATAACATGTGTGAGATCACTAATATAATGTCTCAAAACAGATATGTGAAATACATTGTGCACATGCCTCAAAGAATCAGGAAAGGTTAGTCGATAGGCCATGTTCCCCTTCCTTTCCACAATCTTGAAAGGTACCAAAAACCTAGGAGAGAGTTTAGCACCCTTTCCAAAATGGATCGAAATCTTATGAAGTTTTACCCACAAGAAGACTTGATCACAAACTTCGTAACTACAGTCGACACGATGCACATCAACATAACTCTTCTACCGATCCTACGCTTCCTTGATCCTTTGTCTTATTGTTTGTATTTGATCTTCCATTTCTAGGATTTCTTCTGGTCCCACCAGGACCCTATCCTAAAGACGATCCCAACTCAAAGGTGTATGACACAGTCTCCCATAAAGAAACTCGAAAGGGGCCATCTTAATGGTGCTTTGATAATTGTTGTTATATGGGAATTCTACCAGTCAAAATAATTATTGCCAATGCTTATGTTGATCCATCACGTACATAGACATCATGTCCTCCAAAATTTGGTTTGTTCTTTCCATATTCCTTTCTATCTCTGAGTGATACGTGGTACTAAAGTTAAGTTGGGTTCCCAATGCCTCTTGGAAACTAGTCCAAAATCATCCAGTAAACATTGATCCTCAATTGGATATAATCCTCTTAGGCATGCCATCCAGCCTCACAATCTCGCTAATGAAAACTATAGCTATGTCATGTGCCTGATACATCGTACGCATACGAATAAAATGAGGACTCTTTTTCAAAGTGTCAACTACCACAAAAATTGAGTCGTGTCTCCTTGTCGTTAGTGGAAATCCAACAATGAAATCCATCGAAATGACCTCCCATTTTGATTATGGAATTGCGTGTGGTTGTAGTAATCTTGTCAGATGTCTATGTTCAACCTTCACCTGCTGACATTCTAGACATCTCGCGATGTCGTTGACTATGTATGCCTTCATTCCTTTCCAGAAGAATAAAGGTTTAAGGTCTTCACTCATCTTCGTGACTCCCGGGTGAGCCATGTACACTTCTCTGTGAGCCTCGTTTAGGATGAAACTCCTCAACTCATCATTGGGCAATATGCAAATTCAAAATTTAAATCTCAATAATTCATCATTGTCCATAGTAAATCATTCAAATTTTGGTACCATCATTGTGTTTTGTTCGATAACATTCTCGACCTCTTTGTATTAGTCATCATCATGCTGTAAGGTTATAATATTTTCACATAGATTCATCTAGAGAGGAATCATCGAAAAGATGCACAGCCTCCGAATCAATGCATTTTCCACTCTATTCATTGTTCCTTTTATGTAAGTAATCTCAAAATTGTACTCGCTAAGCAATTCCAACCAACGTCATTGTCATGCATTCAAGTTTCTTTGTGTAAAGATGTGTTGTTGTCCACAGTTGTCCTTTTTTTAGTTCAAATTTCCATCCAATAAGGTAGTGTCTCCAAACTCTCAAGGCATAAACAATGGCTAACAACTCCAAATCATGCATCGCATAGTTCTCCTCATTCCTTTTCAACTTCCTCAAGATGTAAGATATCACTCGATCGTATTGCATCAAGACTCTACCTAATAATTCCTTGGATGTGTTAGTGCATATCAAGAATTCTGCATCCATTTTAGGGACCTTTAGTATTGGTGTTGTTGTCAACAGCTCCTTGAGCCTCCAAAATGATTCCGCACATTTCTCAGTCCAAACAAACTTCTTGTTCTTCTTTTACAATTCCTTGATCGGATTTTTTATCTTTGAAAAACCCTCGACGAACCATCAATAGTATCCTATTAAATCCATGAAGCTACGCACTTCAGGGACATTTGTCGATGCAGGCCATTCCATAATAGCCTCGACCTTTGTTGGATCCATGATGATACCTTCACCAGAGATGTCATGTCCTAAGTAATGAATTCTCGATTGATAAAACAAGCATTTAGACAATTTCTCATAAAAAAAATTCTCTCGTAGACACTGTAGTACCAAGCACAAGTTCTCATCATGCTCCTCCATCATCCAAGAGTAAATCAAATATTGTCAATGAATACTTGGATGAACATGTCGAAGTATTAACAGAACACCTTGTTCATCAACTCATCAATACTCCAAGGGCATTTGTTAGTCCAAAAGGTAAAACAATAAACTCGTAATGTCCCAACCTCATCTTAAATGTGGTCTTAGGGATGTCATCCTCCTTTATCCATGAGTGGTGATACCTTGATCTCAAGTCGATTTTTGAAAAAATCGTCGCGCCTTTCATATGATCAAACATATCATCAATCCTTGGAAATAGATACTGATTCTTGATCGTTTCCTTGTTTAACTGGCAGTAGTTAATGCAGAGTCTCCAGGACCCATCCTTCTTTCTTATGAAAATAACAGGTGCCCCCCATGGTGACACACTTGGATGTATAAGTCCTAGGTACAACAACTCCTTCAATTGCATTCTCAACTCCTGTAACTCTAGGGTCAACATATGATAAGGCATTCTTTCTATCGGTTCAGTTCCCAGTTTTAGGTTGATGGTATATTCCAACTCACTCTCCAACAACATCCCATGTAACTCCTCAGGGAAGACGTCTGCAAATTCTCTCACCATCCGAAGGTGTTATAGACCTTCCATTACTCCCTTCTCATTTAATGCAAGGATTACATAAATATTGCATCCCTTTCACATGCTCTTCCTTAGCTACAAGGAAGAGATGAACCTCATGGAAACTCCCTGGTTTCAAACTACAATCACGCTTCTTTGTCCCTCGTCATCGACCAAGCTCAACCAAATCATCTTACAGTTGAGTATCACCTCATGTGATTCCAACCAATCCATATTGATTACTATGTCATAAGATCCTAAGATTTTGATGTACAGGTTGACCTTGGTGACAAAATCTCCCAGGTTAAGGAAACAACCCGTAATCTTCCCTCCAACCTTCTGCTTGGCTCCCGAAGCCATTTCTACAAGATAATCGTTTCATGTTCGACTGCCTTTACCTTAATTATTTTTAGCACTACACCAGAGATAAAATTCCCTCTAGCACTTGGATCTATCAAAATACTGAGGGTCTATTCAGTGACGGTAAGGATTTTGTTGCTGAGGCACTAGTCACCAAGGTGTAGTGAATGTGGATCCTCTGTGGAAACCATGATATCCTAGTGAATGTCTAGCTAGTGTCTGATGTTGTTTCACACCAGATGACACTTTCCCTGTAGGTCTCTCTAGAGTCCTTCTTTGACCCTACCAATAATCTCCTCCTCTACTATGAGGGCCTTCTAGACAACATCATGCAAGGTTTGAGGCATTAGAATTCTTACCTTTTCATAAATGTTGACATTAAGGCCAAACACAAAGTTTTTGACCTTAATTTTCTCGGTATTCAGGTGTGGAGCATACCGAAGAAACTCCATAAAATGGTCCTCATACTTGGGCACTATACGGTCACCTTGTCGCATGACGTTGAACTTTTTGAGCTGACGCTCATCGAATTTCTCAGAAAGATACCTCTCCCAGAACCGTTCCTCTAACAATTCCCATGACACATCTTCGACAACCATGTTCAATTGTGGTAGGAGCATCTTCCACCATAGAAGAGCACTCCCCTTTAGTTGAAATACCGTCATGCAGACCTTCATGTTGGAGGTATATTCACAAAGCGCAAAGCACATTTCCATATTCTCCAACCATGCCTCAATGGCTGAACCATCTGTGGCACTCGTGGACTTGAAAACTTATCCCTCTCAATATCTTGTTGAAAGCTAATGGTACTGGTTGGGGCGCATTGTGGACCCTCATGGGTACAAGTGCCCTAGCCTCTTCTCAGTACAGATGGTGAATCAAGGCCTCTAACAATCCCTAAAAGGACCTTGTTAGACCATCATCATCCCTTACAATAATCAAATCCAACCCAAGGACTTGTTCTTCCCCTTGCGGGTTAGAATCTGAGGGTGCAGGCACCTCGGGAGGAGTCGCACCTCCTTTGACGACACCATGTTGCAAACCTTTGTGGTGTCCTCTAATCGAGATCGCTACCTGGACATGTTAAAGTTCTGACTAGTGCTAGGTTAAAAATCAAGGTTTTACTGTAGTGGAAAGCATGGCGATCCACAGTTGTCGGGTTGAACCCGCTCTGATACCATATGTAAGAACCCCAAGTCGTTATGGCCACATGCGACGCAAAGCAAGTGCAACATTTTTTTTTTTAAGTAGGAAGGAAATCAACGAAACAATACAACTTGACGAAGAACACAACTTACACATTCAGGCAATAGACACCAATGACCCAACATACTAGCACATCATGTAACTGGACGAAAACATGCGATAATCAAGACATATAAAAATAGCTACCTGCTCGACACCACGACTTTGATGACCAATAACTAGAAAAATCTACGGTGTGTAAACCCAACGCATTAAGGCATTGAAGAACCAAGTACCTACATAAATTACAACAAATAGTATGCCCCCATTAGGAAGCACAAGACTCTGGCCAAGTTATCGTTCACAACTATCCATCAGGGTGCGCAATGATCCCCTCATTAGGAACCACGCCATCACCAGTGGTAGGCGTGACAGTAACCAAGGAATAATAGATTCTATTACAAGCATACCTCAATTAAAGGATGCGATTAGCCATCTATGAATTATTCCCTCGAGAATCCATTCTACAATAACATGTATCAATTAAAATCCTCTCTCTTGTTTTTTTTCAAGTCAATTATTAATTAATTAAGATTTTATTAACAAAAATCTCACTACAATTGTACTTTACTAACATAATTCCTTGTAGAAGCCTAATTTAATCTTTCAACCCTATCATTACTCTTCCCAAACATACATGCCTTAGATTAAGATAACTGACATAAACATACTCTTATGCATAAGATAATGTGAAACTTGGGAAATGCATGACCCTAAAATGCCTTATCACTATTAAACCACACTAATTGAAATCTATAACAGTCATGTATATAATTACTCCATTAATTTATACCAGTACCTAGAAACATATAACTCCTTTAATTCCCTTTTTGGTATCAAAAATGATACCTCTATCTAACATCATTATCACTGTATATTAAATATATTTACTGTGATATCATACTAATATCACTGTGATATCATAAATAATATCGTTGTGATATGTGATATCCTAAATAATATCGTTGTGATAAGTAATATCCTAAATAATATTGCTATCATAATATTAAATCTATTTACTATGATATCATAATAATATCACTGTGATATATCACAAACAATATCGGTGTGATATCATAAATAATATTGTTGTGATATGTGATATCCTAAATAATATCGCTATCATATATATATCGTTGTGTTAAAACCACCRTKGTAAGTYGCARAGGTAAAATCATACTAAAATYGYAGTGGTAAGTAAGGAAATTATGGTAAATCRTAGTSTAARAATCATAACTAAAATCRYAGTGGTAAAACTCATAACTAAAATCACAGTCAATATATATGTAAATCGTCGTCAATGATATTGCAATTATAAATTCRTTGTCATTGATATATACATGATCGTTGTGTAATAACAATCATGGATGAGATCATTGTAACACAAACATAATGCTATCTATTACAAATGTTATTGTCAACAACCATATCATTGTGTAATAACAATCATGGATGAGATATCATTGTGTGATAACAATTATCTGTGAATAACAATAAGATATCACTATTTAAATATATCACTGTGTACTAACATTCATAGATGAGATATCATTGTGTATAAGCCACGAAAATCATAGTGTGAATGTTGTGTAGTGTGCCACGAAAATCATAGTGTGAATGTTGTGTAATGTGCCACGAAAATAGTGGTGTGAATGCTGGGTAATGTGCCATGAAAATCATGGTGTAACTGTTATATAAAGGCTTCATAAATCATGTAGAAATTAGTGGTGTCAAGGCTGAGTAAAGACTCCAAGAAAACTCAAAGATAATAAATCACAATAAAACGCAGAAGTAATCAATCACCAAAAAATGTAGATGTAATCAGTCACAAGAAAATGTTGAGATTTACCTTTCAAGCACAGAGATTTATCAGAGTTTAAACAATTAAAATGTAGAGTGTAATTGGTGTTTAATCAATCAAGACATAGAGTTTAATTAGAGTTTAATCATAAGATAAAAACACAGAGATAAGTAAGGGATAAATAGCTGGGCGAAATTCACCCTTCATTTATTATCCATGCACAGGAAAGCAAGGCATTTGAATATATAAGTATTTAAACACCAATGTGATGACCATAGATTCGGTTCTTGGCCAACTTCTCAAGCACAGATTAATAGCTTAAGTGATAAGGGACAAAGATAAAAGAACATTTTTTCTTCATATTAAATCAATAAAAAAAACGCAGATAATTCATTGAAATCAGAGTTTGGGTTCACCATGGGAAATCAATTCAAAATACAATGAGCATAAGATTGGGATGACATTAATCTCTATGATCATAAAACGTTAGGCTCAATAAGACAAATTTATGAAAGATAAAATAAAATCTTTGGATAGTGTTACACTGAATAAAACATAATATTTAACACAGTAGAAGTACATTAATGAAGGCACGGGAACAATATTAAACTACCATTCAATAAAAATATACACATGTGTACCATAGCCAAATGTGAAATCTCCGAGTCGTTTTCCCGCACGCGCTCTGCCCAGCTCCCGCTTGCCGACCAATGTGACCTCACCGGTACCTCTAAACTAATGCTAGGGGTAGTCTTCTTCCCCCTGAGCCCCTGATCCGCAAAGGAGCCACAGACACAGTAACAGAGAGTGCTAGCACCCATCTTTCCTCGCAAGTTCGAGATACTACTCATTTCCTGAGCTAGGTATCCCAACTCCCATAAGAGAAAGTTCAGTCAAGATAAAAATTTAGCAACGTAACGTTACGCAAAAATATGAGATCTCCATACTCCTCCTCCTCCATCCTTTTTATAGAGGTTTCAAGTAACTAGTTTCCCAAATTCTCATAAAATTCCTTTTTAATTAAATTAATTTCGAAAAACATCCCCCGTACACATGTCTCCCGATCCCCTAGTTGCACCAGAAAATTAATTGTATTAATTAATTAAATATTCTTATTTCCCTCATCCACCTAAGATCATTCCTAAAAATGCTCCTCAGTATCCCAAAATTCCCTTACACTTCTTAAATGACTTACACCTTACTTAATTCCTAGTTGAGTTCATAATCAGAAAGTTCCAAAGACAAGATTACTTATCAAGTTAGAAATTCGTCTTTTTCTTTATGTTTCCCCTTTTCCTTAAGTTTCCTATTTATTTTAAGTTCTCCCCATTTTCCTTTTTAACTAAAAATCAATTTAGCAAGTGTAGATAAAACAACCATTTACCCTCTTTTCATTTTAACTAAAAATCAAATTAGCAAATGCAGATAAAAACAACCATCACCCCTTTTTTAAAATTTAATCCTCCATTATAATGTTGACTTTAATAAGCAAGTTTGAATTTCTTACCCACCTTCTTGTTACATGTTTATTTATTATTATTATTTATTTTTGACCACATGTTCTACTTAGACCTACGTTTTAATTACACTAGGTTGGGCGACATTTTTATTAGGGAAAATTGTTTTTAAGCCTTACTTATCATATCATTCATTTTAAGGACGATTAGGTTTATTTACTTACCGGTTAAAATCACGATGTGCCCTTCAGGACGCACAACGTGCTCCAAGGGTGCCACTCCTCTCCTTCCATTTTCCTTACACAATATGCCCTTCAAGACACACTATGTGCTCCAAGGGTTCCACTCGCCTCTTTCTAGTTTCCTTGCAAGACGTGCCCTTCAAGGTGCACTATGTGCTCCAAGGGTGCCACTTGCCTCTTGAATGAATTTGGTAGATGTTAAACCCTTGGAGTCAATACTTCACTAGGTGATATTGTGGGAGACTAAGGGCCTCTAAGGAATAAGTTCCCTTCCTTATTTCTCTCCCCTTAGAATCATCGTGAGTGACTGTCACAGTCTTACCTCATGACATCCTGGTTCTTCTCGAACTAGGTAATCGTTAACCTACAGTTCGAGCTACGACAAGAGTGTTAGTAGGTTGTGGGAGGGTTATTTCCACACCTCTCCCTTAGTGTCTTTGGTTATCCAATGTGACCCCTCTACTCCACATGTGAGTCTGGTTAGAAAGATATCGTCATCCTGCATCCATCAACGAATCATTTCAACAATAATAATCAATCATCATAACATCTAATCATATGTACATATGTCATATCAACAACATTCAAACCCCAATAGTCCACTCCCTGACTCGATTCAGAGTCCAAGGGGTTTCATCGATGCCTCTGCATCTTGAATGTCCAAATTCCTACACACTCAGGAGAACCCATTCAATATCACCTATCTAGGTAAATACAAGAAAATAACATATCATCAAATCCATAGTATCTCATAATCATTATCAAAACGACCAATAGTATAATAACCCAGATCACTTGCATGCGAGTGTCCTCAAAGAATAAGTTTCCTCAATGCGTGCAAGAGCAAGATGTTACAAAATTTACCCTAGATCCATCTACCTTATCAATCCCCCATACCGTATTGATTCTTTTCCAATTGTTGGAAAAATAGTGGAAACTTTTGATGTTTTTGTCTCCATCCTACAACTATATTTCTCTACTTTTGATTCTTCGTTTCTTTTTTTTGTCAAAAACGATTTCCCTCCACTGATCCTCAAGCATCTTAATTTTTTTTGGGGTCTTCATTGATAAACCCATTAGCCTCTCCCAGGAAACAAGTTTCCAACTTGTGATCTGGAATATATTTGCAAAACGAAATGAATACAGATTATTATCAAAAAATGCTTAACACAAAATAACACATATACAGTAAAACTAGTTTCTATTCAATAAGGAAATAATATGAAACTGTAAAATGCAGCAGACACAAGCTTGCTAGAATGGTGGTCACTTATCTTTGAGAAGAGATGTGATGGCTACTCTCATTTGCCAGAAGATGATTAAAATGAGGCTCTTAAGGCTTTTTTTCAATAAATAGGAATGTCAAAAACCCTAGACATCCATAAACCCTAAACCTAGAAGATGAAGTGCCAAATGTCATGTGGGCCCCGTTTGGGTAAGTTAGTACATCAACTTCCCTAGGTCGTAACTTTTGCATACAATCTGTGTTTTACGTGAAAAATAGCCCATTAGAAAGGTCTATATGAGGACTAGTCATTTGTTTGCTATCCATAAGAGGTCATTTTGAATTTGTCTATCCCTAAACAATGTTTTTTAGTGTAGCATCCCCAACCACCAACAGGTCGGGCAACGTCACTACTCGTACACTTCACTTAGCTCTGATACCAATTTGTAACATCCCCAGCCACCAACAGTTGGTAAACATATCATAGGAACATACATATATATATAACATGCATTTCTAATGAATTTAAAACAAATAACACAGAATTAATGCTACCATACAGACTCAAATGGAATTGACAGTAATTCCTACATGCAACATGACACATGATAACATTTCAAGAATCACAGACATGCATAACATACATAATTAAGCACAGAAATGATACTTATCTTTTACCTGGAGAAAAACTACAATCTGCGTGCAAACCTTCCACAAACCTCCCTGCCTTAGACCACATTGCTCATCACTCTCAGCAGTGGGTCACCCCTGAATTAGGACTAAAATCCATCAGGCAAGGGATTCCTAGGATAGAAAGGGTCAATAGGAAAGTCACACAGTTTAAGAGGAAGGATTCTCTCCTAGGAGCCACTTATGACCACTTCTCACATACTCTCACTCCCCACATGCCTGTCCCACCCCAGGAGTATACACCTTCATGGTCACACATTCCATCGACTGCTCCACCTCCCTACCTTCGGCCTTAGAAATAGGTTGGACCAGAATTCTCAGAGCTCTGTAGCAGCTACGAGACTCCCTCCAGGAGAACTCACTTCCTCATCACACTCTCTCACCTAGAGAGAGTTTCTCATAGGCCTGACAACCTGCTTCTTCAATCCACAAAAACATCTCTCACCTGGAGAGAGAGTTTCTCATAGGCCTGACAACCTGCCTCTTCAAACCACAATAGATAAGTTGGGTAAGGCAAGGGACAAATTAGTAAATTATAGAGGTTCACAATAGCCACGGGTTCAACAATGGAAGAAATGGTTGGCTTCATGCTTGCTTAGTGCGTGACTGAACTCATGAGGAGAAATGGGGTAGACTAGTCTACCATAGCGAATATGGTGAGAGAATGAGAGCCAAAATTGTGTGTTCATGAACCTCCTTGTGTGAGTGAGTGATTCATTTTTTCCCCAATAACAAGAATTTCCCCCTTAATTCTGCATGTGCCTGAGCCGACACATGTTTCTCATGAAGCACATTCCTTTTCATTTGGAAGTCCCCCATCCTCCCAAAGGAACTTAGGATATAAACATATCCTTCTAATCAACTTTTGGAATAATAATAAATTATTATTGTCTTGGACTTAACCCCTTAGGATTAGCCCCTTTTTCCAAGCTCTCACCCCCTCCCCCTTACCCATCCTAGTGGAGTATAGTCCCCTATTCTCTTTTATCATGGTTGGTATACATGCAATGATGTTTTTATATTAATAATATGAATATTTATATGTACAAAACATGCTCCTGGCCTTTAACACCTAAGCACTTCGGCCTACTAACACATAAGCCCATAGCTTATAATTTCTTATCTCACCATCCTACAAAACATGTTACAATTCATAAATACAATTGGGCCTCATCCTTGGGATATTACAATCCCCTCCCCTTATTTTTTCACTATCCTCAGCGCAACGTATTTACACAGAATCAACAAGATTTTCAAAATTTTCAAAAAGATGCAGGTATTCTTCCTACATAGCATCCTCATGCTCCCATGTCATGTCCTCAGGACCATACCATGTCCACTTTTAAGCACTATGGCTCGATTCTGAAGATGATTTCCCTTCCGTTCCAATATGTGCACCATATGCACTTGCAGGATGCCTTCTTGCTCCACCTGAATCACATTCCAATCAATAACATGATCATCATCAGGTATATATTTCTTAAGCAATGAAACATGAAACACATTATGTACAGTCATGGATGTAGGAAATGCAAGCATATATGCAACTGGTCCAATCCTTTCTAACATTTAAAATGGCCCATAATATCTGGCTTCCAACTTGGAACATTTTCCTAGCTTTAGGGAACTTTTGTTAACTTTCACTTTCAAGAAAAAGTTATCACCAACTTTAAACTCCAATGTGGGTACTATTCTTATCATCATAAATTTTTTGCCTGTCTTGGGAAGCCTTCAAATTCTGCTTAATATTCAACATTTTCTCTTCCATTTCTTTGAGAAACTCTGGCCCAACCACTGCCCTATCAGCTGGGTTGTCCCAACTTATTGGTGTGTTGCACTTTCTACCATAAAGTGCTTCAACGGTCTCATCTTCAGTGATGGTTGATACCCATTGTTGTAGGAAAATTCTACCAAGTTTAGGTAGTCTTCCCATTTAGATGGTTTGTCCATCCCATACATCCTTAGAATGTCCTCTAACACTTGGTTCACCCTTTCTATTTTCCCATCAGAATCAGGATGATAGGTTGTGTTGAAGTTCAGATTTGTTATTAACCCTTTGAATAACCCCTTCCAGAATCCAATAATTCCAAAAACCTTCACTCATATTCATCAATGGTCATGCTACCTAGCTTGATTTCAAAGAACTCTTTCATCTTTCTGTCATAGTATCTCTTAATCAAGTATTTCTTTTCAAAATGCTTCTTGAATTCCTTCCAAGTAACATGTTTCTCTTTAATCTGTCACACCTGCACACATTGATCCCACCACATGGATTCATTTCCTTTCAGTTGATACATTGAATTCTTCCTTCTGCATGAGTGATTCATATACGCCTCCTCAACCTGCAGATTGAAAGGTCCATGTACACAGGATCTTTTCTCTTCCACTGGCCCGAAGAGCTCCCATAAATGGTTCTCCTTTTTCCCTTTCGGGAAATCTTCACCCACAACAAAACCTCATGGAATCTCCCTTTGCGCTTTGGGAGATTGGACTTCGCAATTCCACGAATCCTACGGTCAAGCATCTTGTCTCTCATACCCCTAAAACCTGAAGTTATGATGATTGTCCTTTTCTCACTCTATGTCACCTTTCTCCTTATCGCGATTTCGGGAGTTGCGATGTCAAGAAACTTGTCCCCTCGACTCCTGAAACCCGAATTACCTAAATTTCAATGCGCTTGCAAGGTTGACCTTTCAACAACTCTTCACTCCGTCGGAACTTCGAACTTCATGATTTCGCGAATCCTGATGCAAGGATTTCCAGACTTCACCCCACGAAACCCCAAAATGGTCAATGAAATTTGACTTCCGTGTTGATAGTGCACCACCTATCCTTCCTACTAATTCTATGGCCCACACAATCCTCTCATACCTTCGGGACTTCACGTTTCATCATTCTCCGAGTCCTATTGCAGGGATTACGAGACTTCAATCTACGAAACCTCGAAATAGAATCCCACTTGTAAATCCAATGGCCCCTATTGCCTTAAATCTACGGTTCTTCCTCTCCTAAGTTTAAACCTCTTAAAAGCACTCGTCGTAACTCCCCTGCTCCTCCATGAGATCTGACGGCTCACGGGACTTCGCAAATTCTCCACAGAGAATTCTAATCGTCCGTTCTTTCCTTCTCAAGGACGTCTGCAAATTTTTACCAAATGGTTTTCTGACGGTACTCAATTGCCTGCGACACAAAATGGAAACCCATTCTCACTGTTCCAATGCACAATCTCCGAGACTTTCAGAAAACTCCTGCTCACACTCCTTGCAGAAAATTCCTCTATCAATCCAAGGAATTGGAATCCGTCGACTCTGCGCACTCCTTGCAGCAGCAGTCTCTCGATACTTCATTCAAGTTACAGACCCTGAAAATCTATTCAGCCTGCACACACCTTGCACGACTCCCATGCCTAACTGCACTTCTGAGGAAATGAGAATAAAATTTATCTTGTATGAGCTTTCAGAGACAAACCTCTGAACCCTTTTGTCAATGCACTCCTTGCGGACAATTCAACTGCACTCCTTGCAAAAATTCTTACTAATATAGAGAAACAATTGAAACTCATTCCTTTTCCCTTTCCTCTCAGATTTCAAACATTCAACAAGAAATCATTCATACATAGCATAAAAGCAATTGCATGACAGAAAGAGTAAATCATTCATGAGCATAACATTCAAAAATGCATACACAAAGAATATTTGAACACCATGAGTCTGAATCAAAGACTTTTTGTTTAAATCCAGAACTTCTGTACATGGAGTTCTTCTACATATCTCTCTTCTTCTTCTCTTCTATTCTCTATTCTCTCAATTGGCATCCCCTCTTACAATACACAATGAGGGTGTCTATATCCCGTTTCCCTCTCTCGCTCTAAAATTGTCTAATCTAGAATTAAATTCTATCTACTTTCATTAACTATTATAAATGCCTTCTACCTACTAAGGATGAGAGCGGATCACTCAAAGTCATTTACAATATTACAAGTTCACTCCTTCTTAATTATCTCATTTAAGGTTGGTGCATTAACTTCAAGATAATTTCAAAATTTCTGTTGGATGCTTTTCCAATTGTCGTTTGTTTCCACGTTGGCTAACTTGAGATGCTCCTACATCATACTCCCTTGCTTGAAAAATTTCATGGGATCCTATCCATGAGCTCACATACGGTGTGTCCATGCATCTGGATCTCTGCTTCATTCTCACAGCTAGCATATTCAACTGGATGGTCCTTCCACATGACCAAATATTCAAAGTATTGCTTTCGCGTGGTCTTCTGGCTCACTCTTTTTTCCAGTATGCACTCCATTTGCGACTTTTCTGCAATTGGCATCTATTTTGTCCATTGAATGTCTAGTTGTTCATTTCCTACTTTTGCTTCCTCAGCTTTATATGGGTATAAATCTGAGATATTGAATATCGGAGAAATTCTGATCCCATTGGGTAATTCAATCTCGTAAGCATTCATGCCAAAATTTCTTCAAGACCTTGCATGGTCCGATTTTCTTCATCTTCAATTTATTATATGTTCCTCTCAAGAACCTTTCCTTTCTCAAATGTGCTAGAATCAAATCACCAACCTCAAATTGAAGTTGTCTCCTATGTTTATCTTCTCTATGCTTATATTCTTGGCTCGAATTCTGCAATCACTCCTTCACTTGGCTATGAAGTTCCTTCATCACCTCTGTGAAATCTTCTGCACTAGCGCTCCTAATCATAATCGGTTCTGAATTTCTTAGCTCAGAAATTCCTCTCGGCTTCATGCCATAAACAACTTGAAATGGACTCTGCCCTGTGCTTCTATTAACTGAGTCGTTATAAGAAAATTCTGCCAATGGTAATATGTTGTCCCACTGGTTGTGGTGTTCTGTCCCCAAGCTTCTCAGCAAATCTCCTAGAATTCTGTTCACCACTTATGTCTGTCCATCCATATGAGGATGATAATCCGAACTAAACGAAAAGTTAGTTCCCAACTTCTTCCATAAGGTCCTCCAGAAGTTTCCTATGAACTTAGTGTCTCGATCCGAAACTATACTCCTTGGTAAGCCATGAAGTCGAATGACTTATTTGAAAAACAGATTCGCAATGTGAGTTGCGTCACTGGTTTTTTGACATGGAATGAAGTATGCCATCTTGGAAAATCTATCCACCACCACAAAGATTGAGTCGAACCATCTTTGTGTTCTTGGCAACCCCAATATGAAATTCATGTTGACTGCATCCCACAGCCTCTCAGGTATGGGAAATGGTTGATAAAACCCTACATTTTGTTTCCTTCCCTTCGAATGCTAGCAAATTCTACATCTATCCACGAATTTTTTGACATTTGCTCGCATTCCTGGCCAAAAATATGACTCATTCAACTTTGTGAACATCTTGTCGTGACAAAAGTGCCCAGCCAATCCTCCACTATGTTTCTCCTCAGCAAATTCTTCCTCATGGAGCATTTTGGAATACAAAGTTGATTACCTTTAAACAATAATCCTTCCTGGATCATGTATTCTTCCCATTGGCTTCTGTCTCTGAGAATTGGATTCTCAATTGCTTCATATGCCCCTTTAAAATCTAGATCATCCCTGTACATGTCCTTGAGATCATCAAAACCCAACGTTTTGACTCTGAACTCCTGCAATAGAAAACATTTCCTGCTCAAAGCATCTACAACTTTGTTAGCAGTACTAGAAATATGTTTAATCATGAAAGTAAATTTATGCATATATTCAACCCATTTAACATGTCTCTGATTCAACTTTTCCTGTTGAGTAACAAACTGCAATGCATGATTGTCACTGTATAAGACAAACTCTTTTGGGATTAAGTAATGTCTCTATTTCTTCAATGCCTGAATGATAGCATAAAACTCCTTATCATAAGTGGAGTATTTCACTTTTGCTTCATTCAGCTTCTCACTGATGTATGCTATCAGCCTGTGTTCTTGACTCAAGACTTCCCCTATTGCAAATCCACTTGCATCACATTTTACTTGAAATGTCTTTTTGAAATCCGGCAACACCAAAATTGGTTGTTCTGTAATTTTCTTCTTTAACAAATTGAATCTTTTCTCAGCCTCTTCTGTCCAGTCAAAAGACTTATGTCTCTTCTTCCCTGTATCCATCATCGGTGCACTAATTCCACTAAAATTCCTGATGAATTTTTGGTAGAAACTAGCCAATCCATGAAAACTTCTCACCTCAAAGGTATTCTTCGGTGATGGCCAATTCTTGATTACCTGCACCTTATCTGGATCCATCCTCAATTTATGTACAAAAATAATGAACCCCAAATAAATGAACTCTGTCTTCATGAATGAGGACTTCTTCATGTTTATCAACAAATTCTCCTCTTGTAGCCTCTACATGACTATAGCCAAATGTTTTATATGCTCTCCCATTGTTTTACTAAAAATCAGTATGTCATCAAGATACACAATGAATTTTTTTTCGATGAACTCCCTTAGGACTTAGTTCATCAACCTCATGAAGGTACTCGACGTATTTTTTATGAAAAATGGCATAACAATCCATTCATACAACCCTTCATTGGTTTTGAAGGTTGTCTTCCATTCATCACCTTCTCTCATGCGGATTTGATGATAACCACTTTTCAAATCAATCTTTGAAAAAAAAAATTCTCCACTCAAGAAATCCATCAGATCATCCATCCTTGGCAATGGAAATCTGTACCTGATGGTTATCTTGTTAATCACCCTCGAGTTAGTACACATCCTCTAGCCTCTGTCTTTCTTCAGACTGAGTACTGTCGGAACAACACATGGACTCAAGCTTTCTCTGACCAATCCCTTGTCCAACAAATCTTGGACTTGTCTTTTGACCTCTTCATTCCCTTGTGGTGTCAATCTGTATGTGGCTTTGTTTGGAAAAATGGATCCTGGTATGAGATCAATATGATGACTCATGCTTCTGATCGGAGGCAAAAAATGAGGTATTTCGTCCACTATTATGTCAGTGAACTCTTCTAGTAGTTCCTGAACCTCTTCTGGTAAATCATCCACTCTTGTGCTGGTCAAAACAATCTTCGGTTTCCTGACCACAATGAATTGTGGTTCTTCCTTATTCTTGACCTCTGTAAGAAGTTCCTTCCCACTCATGAGAAGTACAGTGTTACTTACTTTAGGTTTCACCTCCTTATCCTTGGTTGGAAGCAACATGTGAGTTCTCCCATTCTTCTCTAGCGTGTATGTGTTCATTCTCCCATCATGAATCACATTCCTGTCATATTCCCATGGTCTACCCAACAATAGATGACAAACATCCATGGGAATAACATCACAGAGTATCTTATCATTATATACTCCTATCTTAAATTCAACTAAACATTGTTTAGTGACAGTTACTTGATGTCCTTTTTGTAGCCACGAAACTCTGTATGGGCTTGGATGATCAATCGTCTCCAGCTCCATCTTTCTACCATCTCTGTAGAAATGAGATTATATGTGCTACTGCTATGCACAATGACCTTGCATACCCTATGTTTGGTCTTGCAAGCAATCCGAAAAAGTCTGTTTCTTTGGACTGAACTCTCCATCTCCTTCTCTGGTGTCAAAAGAGATTTTCACATCGTCAGCGATCTTCCACCTTCAGCATCTTTTGCCTCAATATTTTGCCTCTGTTCTTCGATGATGTGAGTCTCTCCACTCTCTTTCTTTTGATCTAGACACTCATAAGACTTGTGCCCATTCTTTCCACATGTGAAGCATGTTATTACTCCACTTCTTCCTCTTCCTCTACCTATGGTATGAGGAAAAGTATTATTATTAGTGTAATCTCCTCTCTGTTTGGTATGTTTTCCTTGTTGTTCAGCATATTTCCCTCACTGCGAGGTTCCACCTCTCTCAATTTGAGTCTGAGGTTTCTTCCAGTCCTCCTTGGGTTTCTGATTTTTATCTTGGGCAACTGATTTTCCTTTGGACTAACTTCTGCCTCAACTTCTTTGACCCTTCTTTCGGCTCATCTTCTCTTTGGATTTTAGAGCCATATGATAAGCATCTTCCACCATTCGGATGGTTACCATGCTCATCTCATCCTGAATGTCATATCTCAGGCCATTCATGTATCTGGAAACCTTTTCATCATCGCTTTCTTGATGACCTGCCCTGATGTTCATCCTATAGAACTCTTCAGTATATTCTTTCACTATCATCAGCTTCTATCTCAAGTTCTGCATTCTTTGAAACAGAGTAATCTGGTAATCCCTGGGGATGAATTTCACCTTCATCTTCGTGATCATTCTGTCCCAACTCTTGATCTTCTTCTTGCCTTTACAACGTCTATCACCTTGTAGTTCATCCCACCACAATGCTGCATGTCCCTTTAATCGCGTGACAACATGTTTGACTTTCTTGTCCTCTTCGACATCTTCATAGTGAAAATATGTGTCCAGAGCTCTAATCCAGTCTAGAAGATCCTATGCATCCAGATTTCCCTCGTAAACTGGAATGTCCATTTTCTCTCTTGCACCCATTCTTGTAATAGCCCTAATCAAGCATTTGTTTGCTGCATCTTCGGCTGCAACTTCTTCCCCTTCGTGTTCAGCCTCAATTTCACCTTCAGAATCACTAAGATCCCCAGCACTAACTGTACGGCTCTGTGTTGTCTCCATGTCTTCAAGTCTGGCACGTAAATCATGCATTTCTCTTTCTATGGCTGGATCAGGCATCTACCTACCCCTTCTTCTCGACATTTCCCTGTCCTCCGGTGGATCGGATGTTTTCCTGTCTCTTATTCTATGCTACAAAAAGCAAAGAAACCTTTATGTGCTCTGATACCAAAAATGATGCACGTACAACTCCTCAACCCGCAGGTCGAAAGGTCCACGTACACAGGATATTTTCTCTTCCATTGGCCCGAAGAACTCCTGGAAATGGTTCTCATATTTCCCTTTCGGGAAATCTGCACCCACTGTAAAACCTCGTGGAATCTCCCTTCGCGCTTCGGGATATTGGACTTTGCAATTCCATGAATCCTGCGGTTAAGTGTCTTGTCTCTCAGACCCCTGAAACCTGAAGTTATGATGCTTGGCCTTTTCTCACTCTATGTCACCTTTATCCTTATCATGATTTCAGGAGTTGCGATGTCAAGCAACTTGTCCCCTTAACTCCCGAAACCCAAATTACTGAAATTCCGATGCTCTTGCAAGGTTGAACTTTCAATGTCTCTTCACTCCATCAGAACTTCGGACTTCGTGATTTAACGAATCTTGATGCAAGGATTTCAGGACTTCACCCCACAAAACCATGAAATGGTCAACGAAATTTAACTTCCATGTTGATAGTGCGCCACCTTTCCTCCCTGCCGATTCTATGGTCCACACAATCCTCTCATCCCTTCGAGACTTCGCGTTTCATGATTTCGCGAGTCCTGTTGCAGAGATTACGGGACTTCAATCTATGAAACCCAGAAATAGAAATCCACTTGTAAATCCAACAGCCCCTGTTGGCTTGAATCGACGATTCTGCCTCTCCTGAGCTTAAACCTATTGAAAGAACTCACCGTAAATCCCTCGCTCCTCCATGAGATCTGAAGGCTCACGGGACTTCGCGAATTCTCCACAGAGAATTTCGACTGTCCTTTCTTTCCTTCTCAAGGATGTCTGCAACTTTTTACCTAATGGTTTTCCCATGGTACTCAAATACCTGCGACGCAAACTGGCAATGCCTTCTCACTGTTCCAATGCACAATCTTTGAGTCTTTCAGAAAACTCCTGCTTGCAATCCTTGCGGCAAATTCCTCTATCACTTGAAGGAATTGGAATTCGTCGACTCTGCGCACACCCTACAACAACAGTTTCTCGATACTTCATTCAAGTTACAGAACCTAAAAATCTATTCAACCTGCACACACCTTGCATGGCTCCTGTGCCTAACTGCACTTCTGAGGAAATGAGAACAAAAGTTATCTTGTCTGAGATTTCAAAGAAAAACCTCTGAACCCTTTTGTCAATGCACTCCTTGCGGACAATTCAACTATACTCCTTGCATGAATTCTTGCTCAGATAAAGAAAAAATTGAAACTCGTTCCTTTTCCCTTTCCTCTCAAATTTCAAACATTCAACAAGAAATCATTCATACATAGCATAAAATCAATTGCATGACAAAAAAAGTAAATCATTCATGAGCATAACATTCAAAAATGCATACACAAAGAATATTTGAACACCATGAGTCTGAATCAAAGCCTTTTTGTATTAATCTAGAACTTTTGTACATAAAGTTCTTCTAAATAGCTATCTTCTTCTTCTCTTCTATGCTCTATGCTCTCAATTGGCATCCCCTCTTACAATACACAATGAGGGTGTCTATATCCCATTTCCCTCTCTCGCCCTAAAACTGTCTAATCTAGAATTGAATTCTATCTACTTGCATTAACTATTATAAATGCCTTCTACCTACTAAGGACGAGAGCAGATTGCTCAAGGTCCTTTACAATATTACAAGTGTGCTCCTTCTTAATTATCTCATTTAAGGTTGGTGCATTAACATCAAGATAATTTCAAAATTTGCGCTAGGCGCTTTTCCAACTGTCTTTTGTCTCCACGCTAGCTCACTTGAGATGCTCCTGCATCAATGAGAGGAATAATTCTGTAGTTGAAAATATTTCCTCATGCCAAGCAACCATGTCTCAGCATCTTCCTCCTTATTGTGATCTTCATCAAACATAGGAGGTTTAATATTGTTCATTTCACCCTTCAATTCATCCACTCTTGATATCATATGATTTATGGTAGGAGATGGGCTTCAAATACCATGTGCCCTCCTCTTGGAGTGCGCTTGGGAGTGATGATGATGTCTTCCAACACTCCTTGATTTCCTCTTCTCATCAGGGGAACTGTGACTTCCTGATTTACTGGATTCACTCTCTTTATGCAATTTATTTTCTATCCTTTTCAGGCTCGGTATCAACTTTATGTTGAATTCTCCCTGTTGTTCCCTAGATTTCATGAGCTTTTTGTTATCTGCTCGGTGAGTCTGAATTTTTTTTTGAAATCTTTCAATGATTTTCATCATGTTTCCCTTCTTATATATCTCGTCTCCATTCCCATTGGAGTTCGATCCTTCCACTCCCAAATGGAAATCCATTTCACATTGAATATTGGGTGCAAACCAAGGAAGTGGGGTTGTTGAGAACAAAATAATTGTCGCCCACAACCTTGGTGCTAGTGTAAGGCCCATAGAGAAGTGAACAGAGCTTCATATGGGGCCTTGTAAGGTGTTTTTTCTGCAAATGTAACTAGATATTCTCCACCAGCTGAAACTTGTGTGGTACGTGATGTTGATCATTGTGTTTCTTGTACTTAGCATTGGCTTTCTCTAGAATCTCATGGACCTGTTGGTGCATGTGCTAAATCCACTAAATGAATCTATTGCCTTTGTCAAGCTCAAAATTAACATGGGAAGAATCTGTCTATGTGGTTACAAGAGGCAATGAAACATCAATGGGACCCGTAGTTTGGAATTACAACCCCACTTGAAAGGGGATATGGTTGATGGAGCTATGGAGAGCCCTATTGTAGTTCTTTTGAACATAGGGAAGAATCTCATACCATGTACGTGTATTCTTAGAGTTATACATGAGAAGGATGTGCACAATCATATTATTGAAGACCTTTGTTTGGCCATCAGTTTGAGGGTGGAAGGAAGTGGATTTATTGAGCTTGGTGTGCAGCAATGACCAGATACTCAACCAAAATGCGTTGAGGAACCTGTTGTCCTGATCAGAGATGATGGTATATGGTATCCCAAAATGGACCCACACTCGTTCAAATAACATCTTGGTAGTATATGTCGTTGTGATGCTCTTATTGCAGGCTTTAAGAATGATCATCTTTGAGAATTGATCAACCACCACAAATACCCAATCATTTCCTTACTTGGTGGATCAAAGAGATGACATGTAATCCATCGAGATGGATTCCCAAGGCCTATCGAGAGTAGGAAGAGGGGTGTATAAGCCTTTCTTCATGATGGTTTCCTTGGAAATGGGATAGGTAGTGACATATCTGATATACTTCCTTGTGTCCTGTCAAAGTTTTGTCCAATAAAAATGTTTTTGTAGAACGACCACAATTTTATCCATGCCAAAATGTTCTTCCATTCGAATGTAGTCAGTCTCCCAAATCATCTTTGCACACTCGCTTGTAGGAACACAGAGATGGCCCAGATGGAATAATAGTCAATCCTAAATGTTCAAATTGGTGGCATTCGTGCTTGTACTCAAGAGATGATAGGTGGTGGTGAAGAAAGGATCTCACTGATAAAGCTAAGGAAACTAATCTAGGTGGATATTGGTGGCCACCCACCTATTCCAATTGGCTCCCCTTTATAGGTTTTACTTAAACATGGTCTTTTGTACTTATTTGTAATTGTGGGTTCTAGACTTTTGGGGTTATCTAAAGCCCTACACAACTTCGAGATGGATATTGGTGGCTGCCCACCTAATCCAACTGGATTATTTTAGAAGTTTTCATAGCAGTACATCATTTTGTACTTCTAGGGCCATTTTGGGGCCCTATACATTGTTTTTTTCTCTTTCCATAGTCAAATTATAGGTCGAGTATGAGTTTGACGACATAATGTGTAGTTCTCGATAAGACCTTTCCAATGGGATATCAAATGCCTAAAATGAAAGTTGTATGAAAATGTTATGATCCTAGAAAGTTGAGGTACCAAATTACCCATCGGCTCCCACATAACTTTTGATGTTTCATCTCCTAGGGTTAGGGTTTTGGATGAATAGGGTTTTGGAATTCAATATTTAAAATGCCTCTAGAACCTCATTGTGATCATTTTTCTCAGACGGATTCACATAGAAACCACATCTCTTCTCAGAGATAGCTACCACCATTCAAGCAAGTTGTTTCATTTCTACAATTTTACAATTTCAACCTATTATATTTATTCAATAGAAGTTATTGTTCACTGGCTATCTTTTGTTGCTCTTTGTATCTATCTGTTATGGTATTCAATCTATTATTCATTTTGTTCCACTCATAAATCCGGATCATTCGTATCAGAGTGGTATGCTCTTCATTTGTTTTTCTTTGTGCATGTCCCTGACAAGATCTCAATACAAGAAGTTTGGAGTTGAACCAGTCGAGCCTTTACAAGATCAGTTGTGTCAAAATCGAACAAAAATTATGGCAGACAATAATTAATATGATGGAGTAGGATATCCTTTTAAAATGTTTCTCGGGGAATCCCTTGTGTGAAAAAGAAATGAGATGATGTAAAACTTTGCACATATCCTTTAGCAACTACCCACAATAGATGCATCTTCATCAAGTGGCCATGCAACCCCTTTCAAGGTACAAGTAAATTTTGATATTCCATTATTTGAAATCCATAACATGCTTTCCAATATCGATTTATCCTTTTCTCAATTCTATTGTTCTAGTTAAAATTGTGATGAAGATTAACTTTAAGATATTTATATGAAGTCACTTCCTCCAAGATATTAATGATTCGGATTTATGAGTAGAATGAAATGAATAACATATTGAATACAAAAACAAAGAGATACAGAGAACAACAATAGATATCGAGTGAACAATAGCTTCTATTGAATAAATAAGATACGATGAAATTGTAAAACTACAGAATTGAAAACAACTTTCTTGAGTGGTGGTAGTTATCTCTGAGAAGAGATGTGGATGCTACATGCAACCATCTCAGTAGAATTATTTAAATGAGACTCCATAGGAATTTTTAAAATTACTCATGAAAGCCAAAACCCTAGACATCCAAAAACCTAACCCTAGGAGATGAAACACCAAAATTTATGTGGGCCCCGATGGGTAAGTTGGTAACTCAACTTCCAAGGGTTGTATATTTTGAATACCACCTCTATTTTAGGCACATGATATCTTGTTGGAAAGGCATTTTCGAGAAATACACATTAGGTCATCAAACTATGACTCCCTCTACAATTTGGATGTGGAAAACTAAAAAAACTTTGTTTAGGGCCCCAAAACAGACCTAGAAGTGCAAAAATATGTACTGACATGAAAAATTCCAAAATAAACCAGTTGGATTAAGTGGAAGGCCACCAATATCCACATGGAAGCTGGGTAGGGATTAAAAATTCCTAGAAGTGTAGAACCCAAAATTACAAATAATTACATAAGAATGTCATCAACTAAAAGTTATCAAGAGGAACCAGTTGAAATAGGTGGGTGGCCACCAATATCCACCTGGATCAGTTCTCCCCCTTAGGAAGCAATGCTCCCCATTGCGTTGATTTCCCCCATCAGGTGAGGAAATATTTGTTGAATTTGGCTCTGGTTGATCCACATGCCTTGGTGTAGGAGATTCCCTGCCTTGAAAACCCCATAAAGTTGAATCCTCTGCTGGAAATTTCCCTTGACCTTTGTATCCACTATATGATCATTGGATTCATGTTCCATGCAACCCGAGTTGAGCTCTGTTGGTTTCAACTATTCTGTGATCTTTGAGGTGTCCAATAATGGTGGAAAATATGGTCGGAGGAGGTCCACATTGAACACTGGGTGAAATCCAAGGAAGGGGGGAGTGTTTGGCTTAAAATCATTATCACCCACAACCTTGGTGATAGTGTAAGGCCTATAGCAATGTGGATAAATCTTCCAATGGGGCACTATAAGGTGTTCTTTCTGCAAATGTAATCAGACCTTGTCTCCCACCTGAAACTTGTGCAGTATTTGGTGTTGATCATGGTGTTTCTTTTACTTAGGATTGGCTTTCTACGAAATCTCATGGACCTGTTGGTGGATGTGCTGAATCCACTCAATGAATTTGGTGGCTCTGCTAGCCTAAGACTGAACATGGGAAGAATCTGTCTATGTGGTTGTAAGAGGTAGTGCAACATCAATGGGACACAAGGGTTGGAATCTCAGTCCCACTTGAAAGGGGCTATGGTTGGTGGAGCTATGGAAAATCTTATTATAGTTGTGTTGAACATAGGGAAGAATCTCATCCAATGTACATGGATGCTTCAAGCTATACATGAAAAGGATGTGCACAATCATCCGATTGACGACCTTTGTTTGGCCATCGCTTTGAGGGTGGAAGGTAGTGGATTTAGTGAGCTTGGTTTCCAACAGTAACTAGATAATTGATGAAACTTTGATGAGGAACTTGCTATCTTGATCGGTGATGGTAGTCTATGGTATCCCAAAATGGACCCACACTCGTTTAAAGAAGAGATTGGAATTATATGTCATTGTGATGGTCTTCTTGCAGGCTATGAGAATGTCCATATTCAAAAACCGATCAACCATAACAAATACAAAATCATTGGATTTCTTGGTGGAAAGAAGGACATAATTGTAATCTATCGATATGGATTCCCAAAGCCTATAGGGAGTAGGAAGAGGGATCTATAATCCTTTCTTCTTGATGGATGTCTTGGAAATAGAACAAACAGTGAAAGATATGATATACTTGTTGATGTCTTGTCGAAGTTTTGTCCAATAAAAATGTTTTTGTAGAATGACCATAGTTTTCTCTACGCCAAAATTTACTTCCATCTTACTGTAGTTAGCCTTCCAAATTAACTTTGCACTCTTTCTTGCAGGAACATAGAGATGGATCAGATGGGATAACGGTCCATCCTGAATGTGAAAATTGGTGACATTCGTGCATTAACCCAAGATATGATAGGTGGCGACGAAGTCAGGATCTCGTTGATAATGTTGGGGCCACTCAGATGCCTCATGTCCACATGAATGGAATATGGTGGTGAGTGCAGCCATGGGACGTTGACTAAGGCAGTCAATGACATGATTTGTGCTCCATGTATTATACTTTATGTTGAGATGGAATTGTTGCAGGTATGTGGACCACTTTTGATGGAATTCATTCTGTAACTTTCCTTTTTTATGTATGAACTACAAAGGATAGTAATCAGTGTCGATTATTGTCTCCTTTTCCAAAATGTAATGTTTCCATTGACGGAAGGATTGCCCAATGGAATACATTTCTTTGTCATAGGTGGAATATTTCTGGATGTTATCTGAGAGTGTCTCACTATGGTATGCTACTGGAATACCATGATGAGTGAGAACTGTTCCTATAGCATAATAAGATGCAACAATATCAATCTCAAATGGTTTTGTAGATTGGGTAAGGAGAGTACGGGAGATGAGCTTAAGATCATCAAACTCTTCTTCTTCAGTGATGCTTCAGATCATCAAATCAGGTAAGTGATGCTTCAGATCATCAAATTCTTGTTGTTCTACCTTCCCCAATGCAAAATTTTCCCTATCACCTACCTTGGTCACTTGGCCGAGGGCCCATGTAATATGGGACAATCCAAACACTAACCATCAGTAGAATTTAGCAAGTCCCAAGAAGCTCTGAAGCTCGATTAGTGTGGTCGAGGTTGGCTAGTCACGGATGACTTGGATCTTAGCTGGATCCACATGTAAACCATGCTCATCAACAATGTAGCCCTATTATTAGAGCATGTTCATGGGAAAGGATCATTTTTCCAAGTTCGGATATAGCTTGTGTTGCCACATAGTGCTCAAAACATGTTGAATATGTTGCATTTGCGCCTCGCAAATATAAAGGTGTACTAATTTACAATTTTTTTGAAGTCCATAACAAGATTTTCACCCTCCATTTATTTTTTTATCAATGTTATAGTTCTTTTAATATTGTGATGAAGATAAATTATGTGATATTTGAATGCAATCACTTCCTCCGTGCAATTAATTTCATATAGGAAATTAGTGTAAGTGATATTTTTGGATTTGATTTATGTAACCTTTATTTTTCTAGTGTTAATTGTCATACCCATACTAGAGAGAAATTCCTTGTGAATTTTAGTTGCTTTTTAAGATCATAGGGACTCCTCACCATAATAACAATATTGTTAGCATGAAGAAGGTGTTGATGTTGATTAAGGTTGGTTGTCATTGATGTCAACCCTTGAAGAAAGACCCGTAGCACAAAGGCTTGGATAATGGACCCAATAGTGTTTGATGTAAATATGACACATTATTGTTTTTTCATGGTTGATAAGAAGTAAATATGGATGAACTCCAAAGTGGTCCCCTTATGGTGAAATCCCTCGGGGGAAGACGCTTTGTGGAGTAAGAGAACCCATGCTTAATTGTGGAATAATGAGATGAAGGAAAGTGAATTTGTCAGGGAAAATATCCTATATGGATATTTCTTGTCATGTCATTTCTGGTGGTATGTGGAATGTCACATAATT
>ML792690.1:877690-893307 GCA_009831015.1 Picea engelmannii
TCATGATGCTCAATACCTCATCCAAGTGCCTCATATGCTCTTGCCATGACTGGCTATAGATCAAGATGTTGTCGAAGAAAACCAAGACTGATTTCCTTAACTGATCCCTGAATATATGGTTCATGCAAGACTGGAATGTAGCAGGTGCATTGGTTATCCCAAATGGCATAACCAGGAACTCGAAGTGTCCAAAATGACATCGAAATGTTGTCTTCTCTATGTCCTTCTCTTGGATGCTGATCTGGTGATATCCAGAGCGTAGATCAATTTTTGAGAAGAAAATTGCCCCATGCAGTTCATCCATCAACTTGTCAATGCATGGGATAGGGTACCAATTTTTTATGGTTTTCTTGTTCAAGGCTCGGTAATCGATGCACATCCTCATGGTGCCATCCTTCTTTAGAACTAAGACAACTGAAGAAGCAAATGGGCTGATGCTCAATCTGATGTGTCCCATTGCTAACAATTCCTTGATTGCCTTCTCTATCTCATCCTTGAACCTCCTAGGATGATGATAGGGGGGGGTGATCATAGGTTTGGCCCCCTCCTCTAACTCAATAGTGTGCTCAAACCCCCTGTCAGGTGGTCTCCCTTGTGGGATTGCCTCAAATACCTGTTGATGTCGTCCCAATAAATTCTTGATCTCTGTGTGGTATTGTTGTCGACCTTCTGAATCCTTTTGAGTAGTGATCAAGCATTCTGCGGCATATGCTACCTCCCCGTGTCTAAATATCCTCTCCATCCTCTTGGATGAAACTGTCCTGGGTGCTCCTGTCGACATACCTCTTAGAACAACCTTCTTCCCATCCTGATCTCTAAATACCATTTCCAAGGTTTGGTAGTTGGTAGTGATTTTTCCCAAGGTAATCATCCACTGAACTCCTAACACCACATCTGTGTCCGATAGGTCAACCACATAAAATGTGTCTCTCACTGTGTAGTTGCCTAACTTCATATCTAAGTTTGGAATTCTTTCTATACACTCTACTATGAGGCCATCTGCTACCGCAAAATCAAACCCCTCAAACTCCTCTGTCTGAAGTGCCCGTCTCGATACTAGTGAAGCATCGATCAAGTTGTGGGTGGCCCCACCATCTATCGGGGCGATTTCCCATTGCCCCTGAATAATCCCTCTGATACAGAGGGTATCATACCTGGGAACACTAGAAAGGGTCTCTATGACTCCTCCCTTTGCTGGTTTCCTCCTGTTAGCCTCCTATGGCGGTTGTGGGACTACTGGAGGATGGGCTCCTGCCAGTGTCGGTGGTCTACGGGGAAGCTGCTCCTCTGCTGGTGTTGACTCCTCCTTTGAACTAGTGGATCCATTTTCTTTATCCTCCTCCTCACTGTCCACATTGTCTGCCTCTACCTCAATATAGTGAATCTCTCCCTTGCCCATGCACCTGTGGCCTGGGAACCAAGGATCTCTGCAGCTGAAGCAAAGCTTCTTCCTCATAATCTCTCTCCTAGTCTCCTCATCCAACTTCTCCTTTCCCTTCCATTCTCTCTAGAAAAACTTCCTATCTTGATCCCTCTGGGGCAAAAATGGTTTGGAGAAAGTTTTAGTCTTTGGCACTGAGTCTGCCAGATCTCAAGTGCGAAGGATAGCATCCTGCAAAGTGGGAGGCCTGTATGCCTTCACCCATCCTCTTAAAGGCTCTGTGAGTCCTTCTATGACTAGCATGATCAGCCTGGGTTCTGATATATCTGTTACTGCCACGGCTACCCACTGAAACTCTGTAATGAATGCCTCTATTGTGTCAGTTTGTCTCAACTGGGCTAGATCCCTGAAGTGTATCTCGGGATTCTTCCTGTCAAACCTATCCATTATCCTATCTGTAAACTCCCTATAGGAGGTTATGTGACTATGACCCAATGTCACCAGTCCATGATACCACCACTCGTGTGCCTCACCCTCCAAGTGTAAGGTTGCAAAACTGACGGCCTTTGTCTCGATCATCTGGTTGAGCTTGTAATACGTGTCTAGCTTCTGTACCCAAGCTATGGCGGTGTATTTGGACAATCCGTCGAAAGAAGGTATGGTGAGTTTACCAACTTTTCGAATGAAGTCAATGTTATGCCCTTATTGTTGCTGCTGCCCTCCCCTATGTGGCTCTCTAGGATGGTTCCTGAGTCTGAGTCCACAATACTCGACTAGGGTCATGTCCTGCTGAAAGTCACAGCCCAAGGCCGCATACTCTCTCTGATACTCTGCAATGTCCTCTACATGTGTGGATGGTCTCTGTGCTATCGGTATCTCTCCTGCTACCGGGGTTTCCCTCTGGAAACTGGGAAACACCGGACGTGGAATCCTACTCGCAGAGGTATATGTGCGAGTGGGTGACTAGGGTCTACTGCCTGCCCCTGAGTTCCCATGCACTGCATGTGGGCCTTGAGTGCCCGGAATATCTACCATATCCAGTCTATCTACTACCTGAGCCAAAGATTGAGACATGGTCCACTGGCTAGCTATCATGTCACTGATAATCTGCATGAAGGCTATGTTTGGATCCACTGAGGCCTTATCACTTCCCTCTGGTCGCTCATACCTATCACCTAGCCTCTTCTCTGCTTTGCGCTCAGCCTCGCGCTCTACTCGTCGCTCTACTTCTCTAAGTGCCTCTTCCTCTTCCTATGAACTGGGAGGAAAGGGAGGAAAGTTAGGTCTGTCCCTACTTCCCCTGTGCCAATTGTACATGACATATTCATCACCTTCGTGCTCATGGCCATCTATTTCTTCTGTTGAGTTCATGTTCTTTAGTCACAGGCTGGCAGGACAAAAGCTATGATACCACTGTAATGTTCCTGACTTGGCTAGTCTAGGAAATTATGCTAATGTGTGTGTAGGATCAAAGGTTTACAACATATAAATGATCATACAAATAATAAATGTGACAAAGGACTGTAATTTTGTATTATGATATCTTTGTGGATTACAAAAATGGCCGAATGCAGCTGAATACTGACAATACTCGACTAGATCAACATACAAAGGATCTTAGCCGGAATATAAATAAGCAACTACGACTGAATAAAAACACTCGGCTAGATCAAAAGACAAAAGGATCTTAGCTGGAATACAAATAAGCAACTAAAAGATAATACCCAGAACGTGGGAGCACTGAAGAATGATGGAAGACCTGGATGATCTTCCTGGTGACTAGGGTGTGTCTTTCAACACCGAAATCAACCAACTGGTGTCTTCCTCCTGGAATACACTGAACTATCTCTCCTGAGATGTGCCTCTTCTCCTCAATGACAAGTCATAATCTGCATAATCCTGAATTAGGTCGCTGACCCTTCCTTTATAGTTTTCCAAAACCCTAAATCATGATGAAACCCTAAATCACTGATGAAACCCTAATTCACTGTTGACTTCTATGTTTAGCTCATAATGACTTAAAAGCATTGTTAACTCTTGTTTGCTCGATGTCACTTTCCAAATATAACACCTATGACTGGGGTGACCTCTAGTAAAGCGTTGTTAACTCTTGTTATCTCAATGTCACTTTCTGAATATAACATCTGTCACTGGGGTGGCCTCTAGTAAAGCGTTGTTAACTCTTTTTAGCTCAATGTCACTTTCCGAATATAACACATGTGACTGGAGTGACCTCTAGTAACCCTATTTACCCCTCTTTGGCCCTGGCTATAGTCTAACGGGGTGGTTTAGACCATTAAGCCTCCTCTTATGGAGCTCCTATTTGGAAAGGGACATTACAAGGCATGGGTGGTTGTGACATTATTCTCGGTATTGAATGGTTACACACTCTAGGTCCCATTCTCATGGATTTTAAGAACATAACCATGCAATTCCAACAAAGGGACAACAACATAAGTTCCAAGGCATCACCACAGTATCCTCCAAGATCATCAGTTCCCATCGCATGAAAAATCTCCTCAAAAAAGGTCATTTGGGAATTATAACCCAACACTACTCCATTCTTTCTATTGAGACATGTTTTCTGCATACCAACCTCTAATCTATCCTCTCCCACCAACATGTTGTTTTTACCACCCCCAAGACCTTCCCTCTTCCTGTGGATTCCATGATCATTCCAACCCTCTCATCCTGGGCAGTCTTCCTCCCAATGTTAGGCCTCATCGTCATCCCTTTTCCCAAAAGAATGAAATTGAGAAAATTGTTCATGAATAACTAGAAGTCGATGTTATCTATCCCAATACTATCCCCTATTCTTCCCCTATGGTCATGGTACTCAAGAAAGAAGGTACTTGGCACATGTGTTCTGATTTTTGTGCCCTCAACAAACTCACATTTAAAGAAAAATCCCCCATTCATGTCATTGATGACTTCTTGGATGAATTGAGTGGTGCCTAATACTTCACCAAATTGGATCTATGTTTTGGCTACTACCAGATCCCTATGAAAGAAGAAGACATTCCCAAGACTACATTTCTCACTCATGAGGGTCATTATGAATTCTTGGTAATGCCCTTTGGATTATGTAATGCTCCTTCCACTTTCCAAAGTCTTATGAATCATGTCTATCGTCATTTTCTTCATCATTTGGTCTTAGTTTTCTTTGATTGTATTCTCATATATAGTAAAAATTGGCCATCCCATCTCTCCCATGTGAGTCAAGTTCTCCATCTACTCTCTAAACATCAACTTTTCCTCAAACAATCTAAATGTTCCTTTTGTGCCTTAGAAGTGGAATACCTGGGTAATATTTTCGAAAAGGATGGTGTCCACGTGGATCCTTAGAAAATTGAATCCATGAAATATTGGCCTCTCCATAAAAATCTTAATAGCTTGCTTAGTTTTCTGGGTTTAACGAGATATTATAGGAATTTTGTTCGGAATTATGGAAAGATTGCAGCTCCTCTCACTTCCCTCCTTAAAAAGAATGCTTTCACTTGGACTTTAGTTGTGGATCATACCTTCCAAGCCTTAAAATATGTTATGTTCTCGGCCCCTATCATATCTCTGCCATACTTCACAAAGACATTTGTATTGGAATGTGATGCTTCTAGGAAAGGAATTGGAGCCATCCTCATGTAAGATGGCAGGCCCTTGGCCTTCACTAGAAAATAGCTTTCAGAGTGGCATTTGGGCAAATCCATTTATGAAAAGGAAATGTTATCTATTCTACATATTGTGGATCTTTGGCTTCCTTATTAATTGGGTCAACGATTCCAAATTAAAATCAATCACCAAAGTCTCAAGTATTTTCTAGAACAAAAAATTTCATCCCCGTCGCAACAAAAATGGGTGACCAAGCTATTTGGATATGATTATCAGATCATTTACAATAAGGGAAAGGAAAATGTAGTGGTCAATGCTCTTTCCCAGAAATATGAAGAATATGGGACCCTTTTATCCCTCTCCTTCATTGTACCATATTGGCTCCACGTTGTTCGTCAGGAATGGTTGAAAAACCCCAAAATTTCTAGCCTTCTCCACCAATTGCAACAAAATTATTCAATTTCTCCAGGGTACTCTTGGAATAATGAAGAGATTCGCTACAAAGTTCATTTGTATTTATGCAAGTAATCCCAACTTAAATACACATTTCTTTTTGAAATTCATGCCTCACCCACAATCGGGCATTGAGGGTTTAACAAAACCTATGAACGGGTTAAACGTTCCTTTTTTATGGGAGGGAATTAAACAAGATGTCCATACCTTTGTGGTTGAACATGAGGTCTGTCAATGCAACAAGGGAGAAACTGTCAAATACCTAGTCACACTCCAACGTCTTCCGATTCCCCCTACTATTTGGCAAGATATTTCTATGGATTTCATTATGGGCTTATCATTTTTATTTCCACTCTATTATTGAAATCACCTAGCTTGTCTCAAATGAATTTGAGAATGCCATTACTACATAAAATAAAATCACCAGGAGGTGTTAAAGCTTGACCCAAGAGGGGGTAACTTATATTTCAATATTCATATCAAGCTCAGTCTAGTAGCAGGGATGATTTTAAGGATGGAAATTTATATTAAAATGTAGAAACATGGGCTAATCTTACTAGTCCTTAATATGAAAAATGTAAAAATTTTGGCAATAGTTTTATAAAAATATTCAAATTTCAAAGGATTTTATATACTTTCTATCAACTTTTGGCAATTTTTAAGGTAAAATAATTTTCATCTATGGAATTTTGGTGAATCATTTTTAGAAAAAATGGAAATTGGCAAATTGTTTTTTGGGAAAAACCATGGAAAATTAGCCCATTTGTGAAATTTAGCCCCTAAAATTATCTATGTCTAGTAGGAGAGAAACAACCCCTTGGACCCATGAAATATGGGCCAAGAAATTATTCCTTGGACCCCATGAAATATGGGAAAGAAGTCATTCGTGAGATATAGTTTTCAAGGGATTTTAAATTGCTCTATGACCCAAGTCTAGACATCACAAGGACTTGACCAAATACCAATAAATTTGTGTATTAATACCCGTTCATCCTTGGAACCATGAAATATGGGCCAAGAAACAATTCCTTGGACTCCATGAAATATGGGCAAGAAGCAATTCCTCAAATATAGTTCTGAAGGGATTTTTCAATGCTCTGTGACCTAAGTCTAGACATATGAAATATGGGCAAGAAGCCATTCCTCACATATAGTTCTGAAGGGATTTTTCAATGCTCTGTGACTTATGAAATATGAGCAAGAAACCATTCTTTAGATATAATTCTGAAGAGATTTTTCAATGCTCTTTGACCTAAGTCTAGACATCATAAGGACTTGACTAAATTATAGTAAATTTGTGTATTAAAACTCATTCATACAACATACTGACCTTCCTTTTATTTTCTAGAATTGGAATTTAGAATATTTTCTAGAATTGGAATTTAGAATGAAAGAATTGCTTCTATGCTCTTAAAAACTTTAAGCTTCAAATAACATATTGACTTATTGACTGAGAATAGAGGAAAAACATTCCTCCTCATATCCCAACAAAATGCTATTGACAATAGCTCATCACAATACCTTCCTAACCTCTAAATGCATCATCCAATAAGCGAACCAAAGCGGGGCCAGTGGATTTCACTTTGACAGAGTGAAACAACAACATCTAGAGAAAACGCTAGCCGCTCGCCGCAATGAGAGTGCATCCCCAATTTGGCCATTCTTGGAAAGTATTATTAAGTATTAAAATCAAAGTGTACCCAAAACTTCTAAATCATGATAAAATTATAAAGTGGAAACATTTATAACTTATAAATTGAAAATAAATTTTTTAGAATTCCAATTTATATGGAAAGTTAAAAATAGAAAGGATTAAATTTAAAATTAGAAATATTAAATAAATTATATATGTGTAAATTTTTAATCTTTTTTAATATTGATACTTTAAAATAGGGTTTAGAGATTAAGATATCGAATCTCTTTGATAGATCTGATGTTAAAATGAATCTATTCTAGTTGTTATTCATTCAAAATATAAATGGACACTCCAAATAGATTATCCAACCAAGCAAAATATGATATACCATTTCAGACCGAATTAAAAAAATTATCTACCAAAAATAATGTTCCCATTTAGTAAAGAGCGATAACTATCCACCCACAATTCATTCATCTATAAAACAAAGAAGAATAACTAAATTATGTTGAAAATAAAACATTTTGAAGAGGAGAGAAGAGAATATTTAGATATCCAAGGTTGCATCCCCCCTATTTAAACAATCAACAAAGTCTTCTGCTACGTCAATTGCAATCCATTGTCTAGTTGACTGTTGAAACAAATAAGACAACACTTCATTATGAACACCACTCACAAAAATCCTGTAGCCACAAAATGCAACACACGTTATCATTGTAATAGGTTGTGGAAGAAAAGACACAAACATCCAAACGTTTTTCTGATCATCATACTTCATCACTTGTTCTGTATCGATCACATGCAAGTTCCCACATGTAGACACAAAACCCCGACATCGATTGAAGGGCATCCATGATCTCCACATGTCTTCCAATGTCTTCCAAGTGCCCATCTTCACATTGAAAACTTGCGTGCTTCTTTCTACTCGACGCTGGTTGTTTCCACTTATTACCATGAAATTTTCATCCATAAAAACACCGAGACATCTATCGCGCTTTCGACTCATGGGAAACCATATTTCCCACCTGTCATATTCTTCATTCCCATGTGTGATTTTTCATAAGAGATTCATATTCTTCATTCATAACATTTCTCCAATTGTCATGTTCTTTAGCTTGTTCATAGTTCACAAGTTCTACAACATTCATTACCTGTGACATCAATGAATAATATTTAAACCTTATATTTCACTTAGTTTTTCGTGATGACCTCCTTGGTCCTTGACTACTTTCATCTCTTCTCCTACTGTGTGGCGACTCTTCTCCAATTGATGTATTATGATTGCTTGAAGTGCCCATACTACTTTCATTATGTTCTTGAACATGTACATGTTCCTGTTCATGTTTAATCATTTCATCTATTTTGATATGATCATTATTATCATTATAAATATGCCAAGAATCAACATCATTCATTGTATCACCTCTATCTATGTTCTCATGAAATACCACATCCCTACTTGCAAACAATTAATGTGAACTGGGATCAAACAATTTGTATGTTTTTTGATCAATACAATACCCAATAAAAACACACTTGATTGATTTTGCATCAAGTTTTCTTCTCTTGTCCTTAGGAATACGTGCAAAGACAGTGGATCCAAACACCCTTAAGTGTCTGACATCAGGTTTATAACCATGAAAAACCTCAAAATGAGTTTGAAAATATAATTGATTAATAAAACTTTGATTCATTAAATAAACAGTAGTATTAATGGATTCTTCCCAAAAACCATTATAATTTTTTTACCTTAAAGAAGACTGCGAGCACACTCTACTAGTGTTATGTTCCTTCTCTCAGCGACACCATTTTGATGAGGTGTATGAGGTACTTTAAATTCTTGTTGTATCCCATTAAATTTACAATAACTTTTAAATTCTCTTGATGTAAGTTTACCACCCTAATCAGATACGAGAATTGCATGATTGTTTAATACATTTTAAAGATAAATCCAGTTCACCCAAGTCTTTCATCTCAAATTCTTGAGACAAATGAATTTTAATATCATCAATTAACTTGTGTGCACTTCCTATAATAATGAGATCATCCACATATAAAGATATTAAATCTACATTTCCATATTCATCTTTCCTAATATACAGGTTAGGATCATTCTTTCTTTACACAAAACCTTTCTGATAAAATAATGAATCAATATTTACATACCATGATCTCGGTGCTTGTTTCAAACCGTATAAGGATTTACTTAACCTATAGACTAGTTGCTCATGTCCCTTCTTGACAAACCCTTCAGGATGAACCAAATAAACCTCTTCCTTTAAAAAACCATTCAGAATTTTTTTTTTTGGCATCCAACTAATTATTCTCCATTTATGTGTTGTAGCTAAGGAATTCCAGACTCTAATGGTATTCAATTTAGCTACTAGTGAAAAAGTATCTTAATAATCTATTCCTTCCTTTTGTGAATATCCTTTTGCAGCTAACATTTCCTTATATTTATCAATTCTATTGTTTTCTTTAAATTTAGATTTGTACATCCATTTAGATTTCTTCATTCATAGCATTCCTCCAACCGTCATGTTCTTTATCTAGTTCATAGTTCACAGGTTCTACAACATTCATTACATGTGACATAAATGCATAATCTTTAAACCTTATAGGTGGTTGTGTTTTTTGTGATGGCCTCCTTGGTCCTTCATTTCTTTAAAGTCTTCTCCTTCTTTGTGGTGACTCTTCTCCACTTGATATATCATGATTGCTTGAAATTTCCATACTGCTTTCATTTTTTTCTTGAACATGTACCTCTTCATGTTCCTATTTAACAATTGCATCTATTTCGATATGATCATTATTATCATTAGAAATATGTCAAGCATCAACATCATTCATTGTATCACCTCTATCTGCATTCTCATGAAATAACAAATCTCTACTTGAAAACAATTTATGTGAATTGGGATCAAACAATTTATATGCTTTTTAATCAGTACAATACCCAAAAAAAACACACTTGATTGATTTTTCATCAAGTTTTTTTCTCTCATCCTTAGGAATATGTGTAAAGGAAATGGATCCAAACACTCCTAACTATCATCATGTTTATAACCATGAAAAACATCAAAAGGAGTTTGAAAATATAATTTCTTATTTAGAGTTTGATTCTTTAAATAAACAACAGTATTAATGGCTTCTGCCAAAAAACCATTAGAAATGTTTTTACCTTGAAGCATACTACGAGAACACTCTACCAGTGTTCTTTTCTTTCTCCCAGTTACAACATTTTCCTGAGGTGTATGAGGTATTGTAAATTGTTGTTGGATCCCATTAAATTGAAAATAACTTTTAAATGATCCTGATGTAAATTCACCACCCTAATCAGATCTGATAATTTCATTATTTTTTAATACATTTTAAATAGTAATGCAATTCACCGAGGTCTTTCATCTCAAATTCTTGATACAATGGATTTTAATCTCATGAATTAACTTGTGTGCACTACTTGTAATAATGATATCATCCACATATAAATATATTAAAAATACATTTCCATCTTCATATTTCTTAATATACAGTTTAGTATCACTCTTTCTTTTCACAAAGCCTTTTTGATTAAAGAATGAATCAATATTTACATACCATGATCTCGGTGCATGTTTCAAACCATATAAGGATTTACTTAACATGTAGACTAGATGCTCCTATCCCTGCTTGACAAACCCTTCAGGCCGAACCAAATAAACCTCTTCCTTTAAATCACCACTTAGAAAATTAGATTTGACATCGAACTCATGTATTTTCCATTTATGTGTTGTAGGTAAGGCAATAATTACTCTAACTGTATTCAATTTAGCCACTAGTGAAAAAATATCATCATAATTTATTCGTTCCTTTTGTGAATATCCTTTTGCAACTAATCTTTCCTTATATTTATCAATGTTTCCATCATTAAATTTAGATTTGTACAACCATTTGCTTCTAATAGGAACTCTGATTTTAGGAAATTATACTAATTCCCATGTGTGATTTTTCATAAGAGAGTCATATTCTTCATTCATAGAATTTCTCCAATCACCATGTTCTTTATCTTGTTCATAGTTCACAAGTTCTACAAAATTCATTACCTGTAACATTAATGCATAATCTTTAAACCTTGTAGGTGGTTGAGTTTGTCATGATGACTTCCTTGGTCCTTCACTGATTTCATCTCTTCTCCTTCTCTGTGGTGACTCTTCTTCACATGATGTATCATGACTGCTTGAAGTGTCCATACTGCTTTCATTTTGTTCTTGAACTTGTACCTGCTCTTGTTCCTATTTAACCATTTCATCTATTTGGATATTATCATTATTATAATTAGAAATATTCCAAGCATAAACATCACTCATTGCATCACCTCTATTTGCATTCTCATGAAATACCACATCTCTACTTGCAAACAATTTATGTGAACTCAGATCAAATAATTTGTATTATTTGTTATCAGTACAATACCCAATAAAAACACACTTGATTTATTTTGCATCAAGTTTTCTTCTCTCATCCTTAGGAATATGTGTAAAGGCAGTGGATCCAAACACTCTTAAGTGAGTGACATTAGGTTTATAACCATGAAAAACCTCAAAAGGAGTTTGAAAATATAATTTCTTAGTCAGACTTCGATTCTATAAATAAATGACAGTATTAATGGATTCTGCACAAAAACGATTAGAAATATTTTTACCTTGAAGCGTAGTCCAAGCACACTTCACCAGTATTTTGTTCCTTCTCTTAGTGACACCATTTTGTTGAGGTGTATGAGGTACTGGAAATTTTTGTTGGATCCCATTAAATTTACAATAACTTTTAAATACTCTTGATGTAAATTCACCACATATGTAGGACTTCACGAAGAGTTCATACCAGGTTAAAAAAAAATTGATTCTTTGTACAAAATGACTCAACAACAACATGGATCACGTCTCTCCTCAGCGCACAGCTCAGCTCTCATACTAAATTTAAAAACATAGAATATCGGTATCCAAACTGTGACAAAAGATGTTCATCACACTACATTCAAGAGGAAAACGCTATTACATATATAGTTGGAATGATCACCAACAAATTTGGATCTAGAATCTTTTATGAGATAAAATTAAACTCCCACGATCAAAGATCTAACAACATTCTAAATTGATAATCATTCTAGAAGTTTGGACATTATTCTAACAAGTGCATGCCCAATTTGTCCATTCTTGAAAAGTATTATTAAGTATTAAAATCAAAGTGAACCCAAAACTTATAAATCATGATAAAATTATAAAATGGAAACATTTATAACTTATAACAGAAAATCAAAATTTTCAAATTCCAATTTATATATGGAAAGTTAAAAAAAATAGAAATAATTAAATTTAAAACTAGAAATATTAAATAAAGTATATATGTGTAAATTTTTAATCTTCCCTCAAGTTTGATACTTTAAAATAAGGTTTACATTTTTAAATTCCAAACTATTAAATTTAAAACTAGAAATAGTAAATAAATTATATGTGTAAACCTTTAATCTCTTTTCAAGTTTGGTACTTTAAAGCATGTTACCATGGAATAATGATTGGTCACAACACTAGAAGAGTGTTGTGACGATTGTTCCCATTCTTATTTTTATTATTGTTATTATTATAAGAGTATTATTCTTGTCTATTTTTTTTCCTTGTTGTTGTTCATGTTCCATGCAGGTCACAGTTGATAGCTCTAATAGGGATCTATAATGATGGTTGCAGGAGGTTGTGCGACTCCGGACAATAGTTGTGTGATACTAAAGTGGATGCGTTATAGTAGAAGTTATTGTGTGTCACTAGATAGTATTTTTGTACTACTTGGAAATAGTTGTGATCTATTGGATGACATTGTAGTAGCTATGTGGTACTAGCTGATTGTCATGGAGATTACATGATCATTTGGATGTAGATATGTGTGCTAGCATTTTATCACAGAGACTATGATTGATGATTCAAGCTACCGAAGGCATTGTAGAAACTATGTTCCTACTAGCAGATTGCAAAGTAGTCAGTGGACTACCAGATGAAGACATCATGAAAGATTCCTCCATAGCTAAGAAGGAGTGTTATTGTTTTGGTAGCTACAGGAGGATCATTCCATCCTAGATGACCTTTCTTAGATGTAAAGAATATTCTGGAAGAAATATATCCATTATATAGATGTTGAAATACCCTAGAAGAGAAGACGGCTCAAAAGAATAAAGTAATAATCAAAAGAAACCTATCCAAAGAAGAAGTTGACCTAATCTACTGGCGAGGAAGACTATAAAAAAGAAGGCGCCTTAGCTCATTTGTTCACTCAATCACACTCTTCCAGCTACATAGAAGAAAGGTCCAAGTTTGGAGGATGTGACATGGTAGTTGCAGCTGCAAAGTTTATTATTGCTCATTCTTTTTGTATCTCTCTCTTGCACGCTACTCCTTGAGGAGTTGCACTAACTTTTTATGGTGTTTTTTCTACAACTAGGGTGGTATTTTTGGTTAATATAGCACTTGTATTAGGGTTTATCTGATTGGAATTGCTTTGTGAAAGAAATCTATCTAAGAAAGGTTGTTGGGTTTCTCCCCCATTTGGGGTTTTCCAAGGATAAATCTCTTGTGTTATTTTTTGTCTCTTGTTTATGTTGCTAGTACTCAATACATGATATATATGTTAATGGTAACAAAGTAAAATAACAATAGTAACATTAATGCTCTATAAATAAGGAAAATCCAACAGACCTCAACAAGACTATGGAGCTAATCTACTTAGATATCAACTCGAGGTACAATTATAATTGTGAACATAAGAGATGCTTGAGTTGGTGGAATGATCACTATTGAAAATACCATTTGTGTAATAGTTTCTTTGAAATAATCAAATTATAGCTATTATTGTTGAAAACTTGAATATGGGAATTACTTAAAGAGATATCATATGTAGAGTAAACATAGTTATAAGTATAAAAATGTAGCACATGGAGGATATGTTAGGTGAGTTTTTTCAGAATCAAGTGATTCAATTGAGTCAAGAGTCGGTTGATTCATAGTTAAAGCATGACCGATTCATAGTCGAGTTTAAGTCAAGTCGAACAAACCATAATTTTTTCATTGAGATAAATTAAAAATTGAGATTGGTCCCTTACCGATCATGTAATATTTAATCTGAGGAAGTGGTTAAATGTGCATCTTTTGCGAGGGCAGGCGATCCCCTCCACCTATTTAATGAAATTTGGTTTCTTTCCGACAAGATCGGTTTCTTGCCGACATGAGTTGATCCTTAATTGAAAAAATTATGTCAAGTCATGATTAAGTCAGTCAAGATTAATTTATCCTTCATATAATGATCCACATCTTGATACAATAGTACATCCCTGATTAAGAATTAAAAGAGCATTAGAAAACAAATTTCATGAGCAACAGATCATATTGTGTGAGAATTTACAAAAGGCACTAGTGATGAGTGTGGCAGCAGATAGAGGCATTCAATAAAGAGAAATGGTATGAGAAACAAACACACATGATGCATTTAAAGAAAATATGATAATAAAAGAAGACTTAAATGATTGAGCCCCCTTCGTATTAAAAGTGCATAAATGTTTGTGAGTTGCAACCTTGGAATCCAAACAGTAGAGAAATGGTAAGTTTGTTGAAGCATGGTGTTCCACTATAGGGTGTGTGAAGGGGAAAGATGAGCATAGGATGGGTCGAGCATGAAAAATTGATTGATCCCTTGAGTGCAAGAGTTGCAGAATAGTTTTTGGGTTGTTACAAAAACACAATGGTATGAGTGGTCGATGGCACAGACCCTCATCGATCCCCTATAACGAATCCTCCGAGAGAGACAACCTAATAGAGCATGTGAGTAGTCTAGTTTTGAGTTGAGAGACTGACTTGGAAATAATAACAGTCGGGGAATCTCTTGATGAGGAATGCAGAACATGTAGATCGAGGAGACAAGACCTGTAATATATAGTCACTTAGATACAATAGAGACTAATCATAGTAAAAGTTGTATTTTTCTATCACCCTTTAGATATGGTGGTGACTGCGGCTGAGTTACCTATGCATACGAACATGCATGGGCGGTACACAATGAGGATACTTATGTAGTAGCAGAGACCCAGAACATTAGTGCATGCTTTCTTGGGACGAGTAAGGAATTGAGTATGGCGAGATGTTGTAACGGCTTCTAGACCCTTGTCATCATACATTAGATTTAATATACAAATGTATGTAATAAAGAGTATAAATCCAAGTAAATACATGTAACAAATGGTAACTAATGATTATTTGGAGTAGGTAGAACCACTCTGACCATTTACCCTATGTATTTATACTTATGAATAAGGAATAAATGAAGGATTGGTTTACCTTCCCAAATACTCTCTTATTTTGTGTGTATGTGTGTGTTGTTATCTATGTAATCCATCTTTGAATGTTGTTTTAATCTACAATATTACAACATGTACCATACCAAGGCAAGGAAAGGCAAGGCAAGGCATACCATAACATACCATACCATATCATTACACCTTTTATTACATTTTTGTCATAACTTTCA
>ML792690.1:905525-924270 GCA_009831015.1 Picea engelmannii
TCCTTTTAACATTAGGGCCGACCTGACACTTTCTTATTTTGTAATTCTTTTCTTTAATTATCTTCAGGGTCTACATGTACTTCCTTCTTCAATTTACTTTGTCATCTTCAAAAATTCATTTCTCCTCAACCATGAGGATCCACATAACATGCCACATACCATCGGAAACAACATGATGTATAATATCCATCCATGGGTGTTGTATCTACATGTGCATTTTCCTTCATGTCCAAATACCTTCATCATTCTTGCGGTCCAAAACCCATGACTAGGGTTGACATCAATGACAACAACCAATCTTCCAACACATTCCTTACTTCTATTATCCAATCGGGTTGGATTATCATGATAGCATAGAGAAAGGCCTCAACATCTTCATCATTTCTTGAGAGTGCATCTGCCACAACATTTTGCTTCCCCTTTTTATAGATGATTTCAAAATCATAACCCAATATCTTGGTTACCCATTTTTGCTGTTCTTCTAAAGATAGTCTTTGTTCGAAGAAGTATTTAGGACTATCGTGATCTGTTTTGACCTTGAAGTGCCTACCTATTAGGTAAGGATGCCATTTCTTCAATGCATGTAGTATTGTCATCATTTCCTTCTCATAAATGGGTTTGTGTTAGTCCTTTCCCTTGAGTGGTCGACTTTCAAAATCCAGGGGCCTTCCTTCTTGCATTAAGAAAACACCAATTCCATTTCTCGAGGCATCACATTCCACAATAAAGGTTTTTGTGAAGTCTGGAGTGGTCAAGACAGGAGCTTTTCACATCACCTCTTAAAGTTGCTCAAAATCTTTAATTGCCTCTGGAGTCCATGAAAATCCATCCTTCTTAGTTAGTGTCGTTAAAGGTGTTGCTATTATTCCACAGTTTCGAACAAACTTGCAGTAGTAACCTATCAAACCCAAAAATCCTTTAAGATTCTTCAATGTTTTGGGAATTAGCCAGTCCATCATGGCCTTAATCTTGTTAGGGTCTACCTTGACACCTTCATGAGATACAATATGACCCAAATACTCTACCTCATTTACTTCAAAGAAACATTTGGATGGTTTGGCATATAGTTGTTGCTCCTTTAGTATTTGTAGCACCTTGTCAAAATGTTGCACATGATCCTCCCAAGACTTGCAATAGATTAGTATATCGTCAAAAAATACTAACACAAATTTTCAAAGGAAGGGCTTGAAAATGGAATTCATCAACCCTTGGAATGTGGAAGGTGCATTTGTAAGGACAAAAGGCATGACCAAAAATTCATAATGGCCTTCCTGAGTTCAGAATGTCGTTTTTGGGATATCTTCTTCCTTCATTCTGATCAGATGATACCTTGAACAGAGATGCAATTTTGTGAAACAGATTGCTCCATGTAGTTCATCTAACAATTCATCAATGATGGGAATGGGAAACTTATCTTTAATAGTGAATTTGTTGAGCTCTCTATAATCTGGACACATACGCCATGAGCTATCTTTCTTGAATACCATTACCAATGGTGCAGAGTAAGAACTTTGGCTAGGTCTAATAATGCGAGCCTCTAACATTTCTTCAACCATGCGCCCAATTTCACTCTTCTGGGTGTAAGGGTATCTTTATGGCTTGATGTTAGGAGGAACACTCCTAGGAATTAGGTGAATTTCATGATCATGATTTCGAGTGGGTGGAAGACCTTTGGGAATATCTTCAAATACTTTGGAATGCTTATCAATAATCCTTTAGATATCTTGAGGAATATATGGCTTAGATGTTTGAACATATAGTGATCATAGTTGTGGAATAACGCCTTGATGCCCCTTTTTCAATAATGTTGTCATGCCATTAGAGCTTATCACCTTACCGGGTTTCCCTATGCTACCTCTTAACTCAATTTATTTTCCTTCCAATGAAAATTTAATGAAAAGTTCTTGAAAATTAAAATCCATTGTTCCTAATGATTGTAACCATTGGATTCCTACTACAACATCTGCAACACCCATGGGTATAGCCATCGTTGGACTATTCATTACATATTCCCCCATAGTAAGATTGATCTGATTGCATTTTACTGAGAAATTGATAGTTCCTCCATCTAAAATCATTACTTGAAACTTTGGAGCTGCATATACAAAGCAATTGAGAGCTTTGGCTAATTTATAGTGAATGAAATTATGAGTACTGCCAGAATCAATTAGGACTATTACCTTTTTCTTTTTGATGTATCCTTCGATCATGAGGGTTTGAGGAGTGCTAATTCTAGCCAATGCATTACACGATATCGTGGGAATCAACTCTTTAGACGAAATTGCTTCTACATTTTCATCTTGAGATGGTTCTTGTTCTTGTTCTTGTTCCTCTTCACAATCTATGTAGAAGAATTTCTTCTCACCACACTTATGTCCCTTACTGTACGTGTTGTTACAATTCAAGCATAAAACTTTTTCTTTTCTTTCCTCCAATTGTTGAGGTGTCAACCTTGTAGGTTGAGGTATTTTAGAAGAAGGAGCATTGTTCTCTCTATAGATGTTAGGATTGGTCCTTATAGTAGCCATAGCCATATTTTTACTTTCAACATTTCTTTCCACCTTAAATGCATTCTTCAATGATTTGGGTCCCCAAAGGCAAACCTCATGTTAAATGTTATCCCTTAAAGTTCCTATGAATACATCAATCAAGTGCTCATCTGGAATATCGGTTACCTTTATATTCAATCTTTGGACGTTATTAATGTTCTTGGTAACTAAACCCTTTGGCTTGGGATTCATCAATTGGCTAAAGAAGATATTGCTCCTTGTATCCTCATAGTGTGCTATCATTTCTTCCATGAAAATTATCGAAGTGACAAGTGATTTGCGAGAAAAAAGCCATCGATACCATACAAATTGATTAGGTTCTAAATATAAAGAAGCAATTTGTAGCTTTTGTGTATGTGGCACATTATGTAGATCAAAGAATTGCTCCATCTGAAGTATTCATGTGATTGGGTTCGTGCCATCAAACTTCCTCATATCGATATTAGGAACGTGGTTGGTCTTCAACCCAAAGTTGGAGTTTCTCCATTCTTGATTCACCTTCCTTGTGTCCTCATCATGAATTTCATGGAATGCATTTTCACTTTTAGGTGTCTTCTCTGTTGCGAAATTTTTCAATACTTCCATGATTTCCTCTTTTAAACCATCCATCTTTTCCTCCAACTTAGCTTCCATCTCTTGTAGTTCATATTTTGTTACTATCTTATTTTGTAAATCATTTATGTCCCTACGCATTTCTTCACCTTCATCAAGAGTCCAAGTAGGATTGTCTGGAGGATTGTTTGGTGTAGAAGTTCCCTTTTTGGGTGGCATGTTGGCAAGTATCACTTTTGAACCTTGATTTTGAGGTGGTTCTGCTAGACAATATTTCTTCTGTTGTATCTCCCAAGTTTCGGCCCTTCTAGGTATGAAACTTTATTTTATGTATTTCTGTGATATTTCTTCTCTGCAATTCCATAGTTCTAATCAAAATTGGATGTGCCAAGTGCAATTTATGGTAACTTCCCCACAACTTGCCGATTTTTGGCCTTTCCATAAGATCTCACTTGTATAGTGTGACCCACACAAAATAATTTACATAAAATTCTGAATATCATACCAGAAATACTAAAGTATGTCCACGATCCAATGAAACCAGTCCCACTCAATTTCGATACTCTAGGAAGAAGTTATGATTATTTTACCTGGAACACCTTCTTGAGACTAGTCAATAGGACTAGTCAGATACCCTATCTTACACAGAGTCTATCTACAAATTTAAGATAAACCAAAAGCTGAAATTTTTACCAAAGATACCTTACTAAAGTTTTTGAATAGCCACCATAGTTTTGGGTCTGAAATGTTACAGAAAATGTTTTATAGAAAAAATTCTGCAATGACTCCATTTAGGATGATTCCAGAACCATATCTTGTATAGGTTGTATCTATGAAAGTATAAGGCCTCAAGAGATGAAACTTGAACCCAACATACCTTGCTCCGTCTACTAAATATCCTCCATGCCATTCCTTCTAAAACATTGTATAAACAAAGTTATAGAGAAAATTCCAAGGTGTCTCAGATGTAGCAGCGAAACCCCAAGACCTTGAGCTCTGATACCATATGTTAAGAACCAAATATCAATATAGCATAGAAAAACCTCAGAAAAAGTACTAATGCCTTGGAAAAGAGATAATTTTAGATAATAAGCCTCTTCGAGGGGGCAACCTCCTTTTACCCCACTTAAATGCTCAAGTACAATATGATTCAAAATGAAAATGTCTCCTTGGTATATATAGGAGACTAGGAGATATAATTACAACTAATGGCCTAAAGCCAACATAAATAAAATAACATTACTAGTATAATATTCCCCAATTAAAGGGTAATGAGCCAATATTAGGGCTTAACACTTGACAAGTTAAGCTTGACGTCCTAGGTCATTCTTCACTTAAGGGATAGTTAATTCTACAATCCTTAAGGAGAAAACTTATCCTAAGACTGTCCATCTACCGTTATCATTTTGTGACTCCATTTTACCTTTTTTTTCAAAGGAATTGGTGCATTGGAGGTTGTGAACCTCTTTGATTGGGCTGTGGACCCTCCTAACCCTCAAACTAACATAACTTTTCTTATATTTGGTCAAAATCGGAAAATAAATTGTCAAAATTGCTTTCCTTGAAAATATCTATCAATTTGTGAGATTAGATTTTGTTTTTTTATAATATTTATCTAAAGTATTTAGTGACCTCCATTGGATGATATATAAGTCTATTTTATGTTGTTATAACTCTCCATACTCATGTATTTGCAACCATTGAAAGTTTGTATAAAGTGCCTAAAACATTTCTAATCCATTGGATAACTTGCTAACATTATTGTGTATTGTACCTCAAGATCAATTAGGTAGATTCACAAGTCATATTTTTCTTATATAACTCTTATTGCAAAATATATATTGTTGTTATAAGTTGCTTCAGATCTGATTCATAGGCCCATATTGTGGAAACAAGTGGTTGGTGCATTCTATTGTCTCATGCAATCATTAGATAATTATTGGAATTGGATTAGTGAATGGTACAACCATCTATTGCACCAATTACAAATTGATTCTCTTGTTGACATGTCATTGTTGTTAGCCTAGTATCTGATCACATTGTGGCTATCATTTAATTCTTTCCGATTGAATAACGAAAGGGAGGAATTGTCATCATATCATTGGTTTTGGATATATATTTTCTTGTTGGTTAACCTTTTGCAGATGGTTCTCTATTGGCATAGCTTACTTTCCTTATCCATCCATCATTCCCTCTATCCTAACCACCCACAATTCTTCTATCATAACCCTTAGGGAATCCTCAGGGGGTCACCCAAAGTTCTTCCTAAGGTGATAGTGGTTTGTAATTCTAATTGGTTTCCATTTGTTGTGATTGTGAAGGGCTTTAGCATGATCTAAAACTTGTGTGATAACAAGGTTTTAATGTGCCGTCTTGCATTTCACCATACCATGGAAATACAAGGAAAAACAAGCCATACCATACCATACCATACCATGAAAAGGAAATCCAAGGAAAGGCATACCATACCATACCATAATATGCAAGGCCATGGAAAGGCAAGGCATACCATATCATTCCATATCATACCATACCATACCATACCATGATAGACGATGGAAAGGCAAGGAATACCATATCATACCATATCATACCATACCATACCATATCATAACATACCATATCATACCATACCATGCAAGGAAAGGTAAGGCATGACAAGGCAAGGAAATGCAATGCAAGGAAAGGCAATTCAAGGCAAGGCGATGCAACGCAAGGAAAGGCAATGCAAGGCAAGGAAAGGAAATGCAAGGCATGGTATGGAATGGAAAGGGAAGGCATTCCTTCAGCTTCCTTTCATTCACTTGCATACCATACCATACCATACCATACCATACCATGTCAATGATACCATAACATACCATACAATACATTACACCTATTATTACATTATTGTCATCATTTTCATCCTTTTAGGGCTTGATGTCTAGAATATTTTAGGGTTGTGATGTGCCATCTTACATTTTAGCATACCATGGAAATCCAAGGCAAGGAAATGCATACCATACCATATTATACCATGCCATTCCATGGAAAGGAAAGGAATATCATACCATACCATACCATGGAAAGGAAAGACATACCATACCGTCCCATACCATACCATACCAAGACATACCATACCATACCATGTGAGGTTTTAGTTGAAATTTGTTTAACTAAATTTTTTTAAAGTCTAGGAAACCATACCATACCATACCATACCATACCATGCAAGGAAAGGTAAGTCATACCATACCATACAATGGCAAGGCAAGGCAAGGCATACCATACCAAACCATGGAAAGGAAAGGAATACCATACCATGTCAAGGAAAGGAAATGAATACCATGGTAAGGAGAGGCATACCATACCATACCATGAATGGCTTGGAAATGAACAATAATGGGAAGGCATAGAAAGGAATGAAAATGACATGGCAAGGCATGACAATGGCCTAGAAATGGCATGGATTGGCAATGGAACAACAATGCAATGGCATGGAAATGACATGGAAATGGCATGGCATGGAATGTAAAGGAATGCAAATGGCATGGAAAGGCATGGAAATTACATGACAAGGAAAGTTAAGGAAAGTTAATGCAAGGAATGGCATGATAGGATATGCAAAGGAAAGACATGAAATGACATGGAATGGCAAGGAAGTCCAAGGCAAGGAAACACAATGACAAATATAACAACCCTTAAAACAAGTAATGATTATTTGAAAGGGGGCTGAAAATGCAATATTAAAATAGGGTTTAGTTAACAAATGCTTGTTAAAATGCAAGATGACACATTACAACCATGCAATATTGAAGACATCAAGCCCTAAAGAGCTGAAAATTATGACATAAATGTAATAAAAGGTGTCAAGTTGTATTACAAGGGTTTAATTGTGAAGCATGGAAATGGCATGTAAATGTTTTTTTTTTTCTTATTCTTGCTTCATTCAAATCAACATTTTGATTTGAATTTTTCCTTGAATAATTTTATGGAACATTATATTTATTGTTATATAGGTTAAAATGGGAAACTACATCACAAGGCATGAGGAGCTACATGACAATGGCATGAAAATGGAATGGAATGGCATGACATGGCAATGGAATGTCTTTGGAAGGCATGGAAATGGCATGACATGGCATGGCATGGCTTGGAAATGGCATCACAATAGCATGGAATGAAAAGTCATGGAAATGGCATGGAAATGACAAGGCATGGAAGTGGCATGGGATGGCATGGCTTGGAAAGGCATTGAAATGGCATGGCATGGAAAGGCATGTAAATGGTGTGGAAATAACAATTTCATGGCAATGGCATGCCATGGAATTACTTGGAAAGGCATGAAAATGGCATGGAAAGGCATTGCATGGCAATGGCATGGCATTAACAGGTTTGTGGGATTGGGTTTGGGAGGTTCCTTTGTCTCCTTGTGTGATCTAAACCAAAAATTGGGTAGGAGTGTGCAATAAACTCTCATATATGGTGAAGGGAAAATAATAATGATTTCATGTCTCCCTGGAGGAATTTTGGTAGAATAGCATTTATTTATATGGTGTGTCAATAAATGTAACCTCAAAACCTTTATTTGTAGGTGGAAAATGATACCCATTCTAAGATCTAGTTTCCATGTGAACTCTCTTATAATATTTATAAAAATAAATAAGTATAATGGACATCATGGAAGATTGAATAAATATTATTAATAATTTATGGGTTTAACAATATTTACATATACCCACTACACAAGCTACACAAGCATGATTTCATTAATGAGTCATTAATCATTTTTTTTGGCATTTATGAAGGGTTACACATAAATGAAATCATTTTATATATTCCATGCATAGAAAAAGAAGAATAATGTGTGTGCCTTAGAAATTGTTCAGATTCTAGATTTAATCAACTAAAAAACTAACAACTAGGATTCTCAAAGGAATATCAAGGGAAGACTAGGGTCAAGGTTTTTTCCTAAGGAGACTATGAATACTAGGACTTATACCTACATGAGGAAATATAGACTTCTATCATGTAGCTCTCGTAAGAGAAGAAGTTAGGGTTTTGTACAATTTTAAAACCCTAGTGCTACCTAATGTGTTTGTTATTGAGAAGATAGAAGGAGTTGATCGTGTACAAATATGGGATACAAATATGGGTTCCAAAAAGGACTTACCATTGTGTATTCTACATTGTTGATGATATCTAATGGAGTGAGATATTTGATAATGTTATCTTATGGTTTCTATCGCTAGGGTTTGAATATCCTGACTTCTAACAAACCCTGATAAGATATTGGTCGGTGCATGTATTTCATATTCTAAATATATACAAAGTGTTTGAGTTGTCCAAATGTTGTGTACTTGCATAATTTAATTTTATCTTATGTCATCTTCGTAATTGAGTAATTATAGTACTATTTATGGAGGTTAATTTGACATAAAATTGAGCTGAGATTGTTAAGTGATTTCAAATTATGTAGAAGATAAAGGAGAAAAATTATTTCTATAATACATTATTGTAATATTCCATTTTTTAGGTCACAAGATTTTCAAGTGACCACTATTTGAGTGTGTATTGTTATTGGATTTAGATGGAGATAATTCAAGAGGTAGTCCATGCATTGTTGGTTGTGAGTTAGAATATGGATATCCACAACATTCATGCAAATAATTCAGAAGGAATGATCTATCGATGATGTAGAGATACATGGTTGATTATCAAGCAATGCTACGTGAGAAGCATTAATTGGTTATGGATTTATCACTTAGAAGTATTTTCCGCCATAATATATTTGTTAATGTGTAACATAAGTATTTATAATCACTTTATAAAAAATCAAGGGATTAATACACTTGAAATTCACACAATTTGAAATTCAAACATTCATCAACATAAAATGCATAAACAATGAGATTCATAAAAACATGCCATGAAATATATATATATATATATATATATATATTCAACATGATCTAAATTTTTGACGCAAACCCCCAACCCTCAGGCCAAGGTCTGCGCAGGATCATTCAAATTCTTCCCTTTAAGTCTGCTTGACTCTTTTATGCCCCCACAGGGAATCCTTCACACACAAAAATAGGTGTATTCCACAAGTCCTTTTGAGTTATGCCTACGTTATCAAACACCAACATTTACTCCACGACCAACCCACAAATGTGATTGGGACTTTTCTTTCTTTTCGACATTTTGGATTTCGCAATTTCGCAAGTCCTATTGTCGAGTCCCTTGTATCTTCAACCTCCGGAACCCGAAACGTCAACGAGGGTTGACTCCTTTAAGATGCCAAACACATGACTCTTTTTGTCACTTATTTCATCTTTTTGAGACTTGAGTGAACGACCAACACACGTCCCTCTTCCCTTATGATTTCCTGGTTTCTGAAATTCCCCCTTTTTGGCAAGATTGATGGTCTTTCGAGATTTTCCCCAAAACCTGACCACTCCTATAACTTTCGTCGCCCATGTCCTTCGACAAATGGTTGAAACCCTACTTTTCAGATTTTCTCTCTTCGCGATTTCGGGAGTTGTGTTGTCATGCAACTTTGCCTCTTGACTTCCGAAACCCCGAAACCCGAAGCGCTGAAATCCTGAATTTCCACACTATGTCCTGTCGCGTTTTGTGACTTTGGGATTTTTCACTTCATTATGTCTTGCTCCTTGTCATCAAAATTTCTAGTCTGTCGAACCCCAAAATATCGAAATGCTGATGTTCTACTTCAAGGGAGATCAACAGTTGTGAACCTTCTCTGATCCGATGGCTGGGGCAATTTCACGTACTGGGATTTTGTGATTCCCAATCCCAAACTCTCTACCTCCTCTACCTTCCGGACCAAGAAATGCCAAAATACTGAAATGCTCCTTCAAAATTACTTCACATTTTGCGACTTTAAGGTTTCTTATGTGGAGTTCCCTAACTCCTTGTCAACGGAAATGTCGAAATGCCAAAATTCCACTTCAAGGATATTTCGTGTTTTGTGACTCCAAGGTTTTCAATGCAAAGGCCCCTGACTCCTTATCATCATAAGTTTTGGTATGTCGAATCCTGAAATATCGAAAATCTGGAATCCCACACCTGATAATCCTTTTCGTGATTCAGGAGTTAGAGTGACCAAGGGTTTTGGCTTGCACTCTAGACTTACGAACTTTGAATCCCCGAAATGATTTAACAACTCAAACAGATCATGATCGATGGTCCACGTTGATTATTAATACCAAAGTGATGGGTTCATCCACCCTTATCCACCTTGCAACTTCTATAGATCCTACGGTCCTCGCGACTTCGTGAGTTCTCCTCCAAGAATTATGACCATTCGCCTCTGGCCCAAATCGACTCAGTGGTCCTTCTCTAGGACTTAACTTTTGCACGATGAATTTGGCTCCCTACCTTCCTTTGAACACTTCAAAGGCGCTAACCTTCCTGAGCTTCCTTTGCAAACTTGAGTCTCCAAAAATACTGATGCACGCACTCCTTGCGACAATCCTTCAAATACTTATAAGTATTTGATTCTTCGACTCTGTGCATCTTCTACAATAGCAGTCTTCCTTTCTTCCGCCTTAGTAAATGACTTCTAAGGTCTCAGCTATCTTGCACATGCATTGCATGACTCCTGTGCTTCACCTGCACTTCTGCTGGAATGAGAACAATGGTATCCCTCCTAAGCTTTCATAGATAAACTCTGAATCTTTGTCAATGGACTCCTTGTGGACGTTTCACTGCACTCCTTGCAGGAAATTCTCTCTCAATAAGGAAGAGAAACAATTGAAACTCATTCTCTTTCTCTCTGAGACTTCAAACATTCAACATGAAATCATACATTCAACCCAGCATAACAACAAATGCATAATCAGAGAGAGAGTAAGAAACTGTAAGTAGACCATTCAACATGTATAAACAGAAAACATCATAACACCATGAATCTGAATCAAAGCTTCTGTACATGGGCTCTTCTCTATGGCTATATGCTATAGCTCTCTCCTTCTTCTCTTCTGCTCTATGCTAATGTGCTTAATGATCTAATTGATACAATGATACAAAGATGACGGTGTCTATAGTCGTTTTCCCTCCTGCTCCTAAAACTGTATAATCTACATTTCAAATCTACCTACTTTCATTAACTGGGCTTAAATGCCTTTTACATTGACATATGAGAGAAAATTGCTCACGATCTATTTACAACAACCTGATATAAATGCAAGTATGCCCCCTAGCTATTACATTAATATCCACACTTTAATCTTTCAAAACATTTTAAAATGTGCAAAATGTGTTGGCGCTTTTCCCAGCTAGCTTCTGCTTTCATGCTCGCTTGGATGCTAACGATGCTCATGCATCATTTTTTCTTTTTTTACAAAATGGAAATTCATGGCCAATATACAAAGCGACAAGTGCCCTAACATAAAAACATCCATATCGTGGCCTAGATACAAAATGGCAGTAGTTGGTAAATCATAGACCTTTTCCACCCTCACCACCCTCAAGGGCATCCTGGAAATAAATATTTATTCTCTCGCTAGAGGAAGCACCTCAAGAGGTTCTATGCCTGGGAGTGCTTAGATGCTCTGGATACTGCACAAAGGATAAACATTGTTATGAGTTTTTTTCCTCAATGAATTAATAAACATGAAAAATTATACTTTTTAATTTAACATAAGAAAACTCACTGCATATGCTACTATCATTATTGAGGGTATTACCCTCCTTTGCGACCCTATTATTTCTACGATGCCACCATACATTAGTTACAAGTATCAAGTGATGAAAATTAAACAAGTGTGCATAAAATCAAATTCATGAAACATAAAAAAATATCAACAATGCATTATCTCACCGTGAGTATGTCAGGCCTCAATGGAGATTCATTGGAAGATGGAGCACTAGGTTGTACAACCTGCTCTGAGACAACCTCTACTACGACAGTCTCAGTCAATGGGGTCGATGGATATGTTGGAGGTGGTATGCAATGGTCACCGACATGATATACCAATGATTACGAGTCCCTAGGACTAGCAAAAGGTAACCCAGAAGCAACACCTGGGTGCCTAGAGAGTGAAAAAGTACTATAACTAGAAAATATATCTACAATATACATACATATTAATAAAATTGAACTATTAGTACCAACTAGTAAAATTCAAAAACATAAACATGAACAATTTCAAAATTATACAATATTTAACTCTACACATGATACCTATGACACATGTGACTTGTCCATCCTATATGAATAGCCTCTGACATCACCTACTCCCAAATCTTGTAGAAACATGAGAACATTAAAAATTTGAGTATGCCATAGAGTAAATAAATGACTAAGGTGAATTTATCGACACATAACAGAGTGTGAGGTGCACCTAATGAACAAACAACCTCTACTACTGCATCAGTGTTGAGGCTAGGAACTGATGCATCCATCGGTGTAGAGGGTCTAATTTTAGGATGTAACAACTGAAAAAGAACATAAAATGAAATATCGATATGAATAGACATAATACAAAGTAAATATATAACGATGAATAACATAAAAAGGGCTACAATATAGGCCCATAGGCCCATAGCATGTCTTTATGCATCTTGAGCATCTGTGAGGTTCACATGGATGAATGTTATGTCCATGTGCCCTCTCCTCACTATAATATTTCGTGCATGCACCTCCTACCAAGATAGTGGAACAAAACTACTCTGTTGCACTAGGCAATGATTCAATGATGAAATGACTAGATTTACGTGTTGCAATCTATTTGCAACAAGACGATGTTGGGTAGGGTTGTCATGCCTTCTCCTAGGGGATGAGGACCTAACACGGGGTCATGCCTTGAATTATCTCAGTTGTGCGCAGAGCCTAGACCCACCCCCTAGAATTATTTGATGTTAAATTAGTTTACATACTTACCCATAATAAACTTAGCCCATAATTTTCTCATAAAATATAAGGAGACCTCTGTGTTATTGCAGGGAGGTTTATCAAAAACCATATACCAGCTATCCATCCCATTTTGACTAATCTCGGGATGGATGCACCAGTCAATGGATATTCATTTATTGTTCAATCATGGTTCTTGTTAAGTTCTAGGATCCCTAAAAATAGAAACTATTTGTGGTTTTGAAATTCCCATCTCTTTCACTTGGTTTCTGTCCAAACTAGTGTTGTAGTACTCATACATTCTTTCCCTATAATCAGAAATAGTGGTCAATTTCCCTTGGGAACTTGCAATGGGATTCAAAATGATGTCCAAAGAAGTGGCTAAGGAGACTCTGTTAGGCTCTCTAGTGTCCCTTAATTGTTCCTGAACGCTTCTTGTTATAGCCAACCCCTCTTCAATTTGAGTGTTTACATTGGGTGATTATGGTCGGTTGGGGTTGTGATCTTCTTGGTTTTATTTTGAGTGGTTTACATTCTATCAGGTTTCAATTATATTATATATGTTGCAATTTAAAATCCATGACATATAAATTAGGTTGGTTTTTTAATTAAAATACAAAATTACATTTTTTTTTTTTAATTTTGATTCTTGGAAGAAAACAAATAAATTGGAAATGACAAAATTGAGTTAAAATATGATAAATTAAATGTACCTAGAATATATCCTCTATCTATAGCTCATCTCTAGCTCCTCAACTTGCTCAATAAGAGTAGAAATGTGACCATGGTTTGTGCACCATGACCAAAAATCATGCTCGTGGCCTCTTTTAAAAAAATATTAGTAGGAACATGTGTGCATTCCTAAGAACACGCACATGTTATTAAGAACACACACGCGTTCTTTCCACTAAACATATCTAGCATGCTTCGTGGAGGCTTGGATGCCTCCACAACTAAGGATTTAGGAACACGTGTATGTTCCTAATAACATACACAAATTCTTTCAATTTTGCATTCCTACTGCATGGCTTGCCACCTTTTCAGCCATGAACTTCTTGCACTTACCTATATAAAAAATGTATTTCTAAGTTTTAATAATAAAATGTGATGCCATCCATTGAGTAAACATGGAAAGATATGATGGATGAGCTAATCCACAATAGAGGGGAGGGTCTAGGAGAATTTCTAAGAGGGGTCCAATGGGAAATTACCCACATCTACTAATTCCATATACATTCTTGAATTTTATTATCTTATGTATTAAACTATATTTTCTGATTGAATGTCCCCAAATCCAATCATTGAATGCATGTACAAGGGTGGGTGTGAGAATTCACATCTCATAGTTATTAGGAGCATGGGGGATGAGTATAATCAAATTCAATAAGTGTGTGATTCAAGCAAGCAACCAAAAGGAGAGGAAATTCATATGGGAAAAGACAACAGTTTTAAAGAGACAAGTTTTTGGCATGAACAACAAGTAGAGAGAAAAACCGAGAGACTGGAGCTAGAGAAACCATGGAGGGTGAATTATTGATCATTTTGGATCATTTTTTAAGCATTTTTGGAGATGAATATTGAAGAGACATGTTTCACTTCCTGGGGAGTGAACTCGTGCGTGAGTTTCACTATAACAACAAGTGTTTGTTGTTATTACTGGTAGCTTTCTTGGAAGTGAATTCCCTTGAGTTCCTAGAAGGTAGATTATTGGTTACATGTTCTAGAGAGACATTGATAAATGAATGGGACACTCAAGGGGCTGATATTAGTGAAGGGATATATTGCTTGGATTGGGAAAGTCAAGAGGAAGAAATATGGTGGAAAATCGGGATAGTTGAATGAGAATACCAGTGGGTTGTGGGATTTATGAGCTCTAAGTGAACAAAGAGAGACCACCCTCTTTTTTGGATTTCTAGCCCCATATTGGGGGTGACCTACTATTGATATTTGGAACAACAAGTATATGGTTGGGTGGAATGTTTGTCACAAGTAGCTAGTTGCATAATTGTTTCTAAATGATAAGTGTTTTATCTTGTGTTTGTTTTCATTATGATTTTATTTGTTATGCATTAAATCTGTTATTGAGAATGATTTATATGTTGTTGTAATAATTTATTTACTATGTTCCTGTGTGATCTTATCATATTCTATATGCATATATTTCATGGTATCATATAATGGTTAAATATGTATGTGTAAATCGTATTTGATAAGAAACAAAAAATTATTTAAGAGTAAAATTTAATTTTTATGAGTTTTCCACATGTAATTGGCCTCAATTGGGCTAGTGGATGTCACACCCTGGCCATATCCAAGTTAGAGAGACTCATACTCAATATTCAAAATATTGTAATGTTGATTTTCCCCATCCAAAGACAAAGGATACCTTGGAAACGTCCTTTGTGTTGGGTCAACATGTTGTTGATGTCTCTATGTTCCTTGAAGCTTCCTTTAGGACCTAAGTCCTTTCTTTCCTCTCTCAATATTGTTTTTATTCCATGTTTTCATTTCCACTAATAAAATATAGCTATTTTATAAAATGAAATTAAAAATTTCCCTATTTCTTGGATAAAGTTCCTTCTAACAAATATTATTCATCATAAAGTCAATTGAAACTAGAAAGGGATAAATGGAGGGTGAGAATTTTAGTATGAAATTGAAAATAATTGTAAATTAACATATGGAAAATAATTTCATAACTTCTAATTTGATATACAAGAACAAGATAAACAACATCGAGGACAAGAGGCTCCCCAAAATTGCTTCAAACTCAATCCAAAACCACCAGTGGCTCAAGCACAAATGACATAAAGATGCCAAGTGTCAGAAAATTCATTGGGTAATAAGGAAATAAATCTCTCTCATCATCATAATAATCATTTAATTTTAAGGTCACTACCAAGCTAGACACCAAATTGGTGTATAAGGCCCCTTGGACAAGGGACCCCCTCCTCCCAACAATTTTATTGGTAAATCCTAGGGAGGTATACATACCCTACTCCCATATGGATTTGAACTTGTAACCTTTTAGGAGGAAACACATGTTCTCAAACATTAGATATTATTACATCTAAATTTAAGGAGAATGAAAAACATAATTATCTTTTCGCTCAAACTCTTGCCCCACGAAACATAAGAGAATCTGAGATTTTTTGAATATCCCAAGAAATTTCTATACATTCTCTATTTGATTTCTTTCCTCTTGATAACAAAGGAGAATGTTGTGAATCTTTCTTTAAAAATTATGTAGATACCTCATGGATCTTGTCATTTGTTTCCTCCTTTATTTTTCTTTCTTCATTAGATCCCTCCTTTTCAATATCTTAATCCTTTTGGACTTGCTAAAACCATCATTGAGGTTCCAACCATATTGTTTAGAGAAGTTTCCTCCATTACCTCCTTTACTATCGATGATGGCCCATATATGGGAGAAACATCAGGATCACAAAGGGACTTTGAACATTCTTGGTCTTTTTCTTGGGATAAGATCCCTTGGATTTCAACTTCTTTTCCCTTCTGGTCACTATTTTGAAAGAATGTTGTTGATTATTGTTCTAGGTGGGTGGAGTCTGCTTCATAGGATGTAATTCTTGTTTTCATGGATAACTCTTCTAAAAATCCCCTTTCCGAATCCACTTCTATACATATTATGCACATGTATGCATTCTCATTTCTATTTATGCTCCATTTATAAAATGAACTAGATATTCTCCAATGACTTTGAGAATGTTTTTAGTCCATACAATCATCGAGAGGTGCATAAGCTTGACCCAGTTGACCCAAGCAAGGGAAACACATATTTCCATATTCAAACCAATATCAATGGTCCACTGCAATAGAAACAAACCATTGGGATCCATTAAATATTGGTCGAGAAACAATTCCTTGGACCCCATGAAATATGGTCCATAAGCCATTTCTGAGCTATAGTTCTTAAGGGATTTTCCAATGCTCTGTGTGTTAAGAACCAAATATCAATATAACATAGAAAAACCTCAGAATAAGTACTCAACGCCTTGAAAAAGAGATAATTTCATATAATAAGCCTCTTTGAGGGGGCAACCTCCTTTTACCCCACATAAAAGTTCAAGTACAGGATGATTCCAAATGAAAATGTCTCCTTGGTATATATAGGAGACTAGGAGGTATAATTACAACCAATGGACTAAAGACAACATAAATAAAATAACATTATTGATGTAATATGCAGCAATTAAGGGGTAATGAGCCAATATTTAGGGCTTAACATGCCCCTCCCCTTGAGACAACTATTGTCCGCAACACTTGAGTAACTCAGGATGCTTCTATATAAAAGACTCATCTTCCTAAGTGGAATCTTCAGCTGATGGATTCCTCCATTTAGTAAGATACTATGAAATGGATCTATTCCTCAACTGGCGAATTCTTGTGTCAGTCATGGCTTCAGGATCCAATATGATTTGTCCTTCCTCGTCAACTTCTGGAAATATAGTTTGAACTAGGATTTTGTCACAAATAACCTTCTTTAAGCATGAAACATGGAAAACTAGGTGTACTCATGAAGATGCAGGAAACTCCAATTTGTATGCCATAGTACCAATCTTTTGCAACACCTTATAAGGGCCATAGTACTTTGGTGATAATTTATTATTCTTATTGGCTTGCTTGAGGGACATCTGTTTGTATGGCTGTATTCTTAAAAACACCCAATCTCCTACTTCAAAGCTTCTTTCACTACGATGTTGATCTGTTTTTTGTTTCATGCGATTCTGTGCCATGGTCAGGTTGTCCTTTAAGATTTTGAGAACTTGTTGTTGATGCTCAATGTGATCTTCCACTGCTTGAACCTTAGATTTTTGTTTTAGAGAAGAAGTGATGGAAGGAGGGTGGTATCAATAGAGTGCCATAAATGGTGTCATTTTGGTTGCAGTATGAAAGGAAACGTTATACCACCATTCTACCAAGGGTAACCATCTGAACCATTACGTTTGTTTATCAGAGGATGAGAGGATGAGCTATGAGTCAATTGAGTACCCAAACAAGAAAACAATTATGTCCAAAAATGTCTAGTGAATATGGGATCTCTGTCACTTACAATAATCTTTGGGCTGCCATGTAGCTTTTGAACTGTCTCCATGAATGCGGTGGAAATTGTACTGGCTTTGAAGGGATGAGAGAGTGCACAAAAGTGTGCGTACTTGGTTAGTCTATCAAAAATCACCATGATGACACTCTTTCCTTCAAAGTTCTGTAACGTTGTGATGAAATCCATGGAAACCTCATCCCAGTGCTGACTTGGGATTGCTAATGGTTGTAAAATACCTGGGGTCTTAATTGTTTCCACCTTATTTTTTTGGCAAACCAAACATTCTGCCACAAACCTTTGAACATCAGTTTTAAGGCCATTCCCAAAAAAATCCTTCTTGACCCTATGGTAGGTTTTTAAAAGTCTCAAGTGCCCTCCTATTGGAGAGGTGTGGAATTCCAATAGTACCTTTTGTCTGATTTGGGAGTTCTTACATAAATATAAGCGATCTTTGTACCATAGTGAATTATTTTTCCATGTAAATGTATCTGATGCACTGGAATCCTGCTGCAACCTTTGAATGAGAGTCCACACATTTTCGTCATTCTTCCATTCATCCCTTTCTTCTATTATCCAATTAGGTTGGATGATCAAGATAACATAGAGAGAGGCCTCAACATCTTCATCCTTTCTTGAGAGAGCATTGTTGGGTCACCAAAGTACCATCTTTTTACCAACCTTTCACTTCACTTTTAATTCACTTTCACTTCAGTTTTAACC
>ML792690.1:948875-963193 GCA_009831015.1 Picea engelmannii
ATATATATATATATATATATAACATTTAATAGTATAAAGTAGTTCTACTTTTACTCGTAAAGAGTCATGTTCCACGTCCATTTTCGATCATAACTAATTGGTCGGACAAATATCAATGGACACTCCACATAGATGTGAGGAAGAATACAAAATTAAAGAGAAAATAATACCATTTCAACGATAACATTTCAGGCCGAATAAAAAGAATTATCTACCTAACATAATGTTGGCATTTATGCATGTAGTAAAGAGTGATAATTGTTGGATTACTGAGAGGGGGGATGAATCAGTAATAGAGAAATTTAATTTTTTTTAACCATAAAATGAAAGTGTTATAACAATGTAGCATTATCATCCAATTGTTTCAAAATAAATAAAAAATTAACAAATGAGAAATCATACACATACACAATACACCAACGTTTTTACGTGGAAATCCAAAGTGGGAGAAAACCAAAAAATGTGTTTTCTTATATATATTTGAGAATTACATTCATTGGAAGAATAAACTTCCTTTTTTTTTCGAATTGCAACTGGAAGGAGGCTCCAACCCCCTAGGTTCTCAGGCTACAACCTAGGGGAAGATCCAACTCCCCAGTTCTTTGGCTACAACCAAAAGGAGGCTACAAACCCCTATGTTCTCTAGTTACAACTGGAAGGTGGCTACAACCACCTATCCTTTCCCCGTCCAACTACCCTTTCGTAGAAGTAGAATGATTGAACCACTTTCACACTATCACTATGAGATATACTGCTGTAAACCTGTACCAATCAACCTACACCAAACAACCTATAACAAATTGTACCAAACAACCTGTAATCAACCTGTACCATAAACAAGCGCATCAACCATGCACCAATCTATACATCAAACTATACCATCAACGAGTGCATCAAACATGCACGAAATATGTACCAATCATGCATCAAATACACATAATCTATGACTCATCAAGATGTACCAACATCATCAACTATACACCTCATGTATGTGTCAGCTCATCAACTACTTGTCTCAACCATGTACCCAACATGTACGTCAACAAAAATCCCTCATTAATTTCATCATCCAAATATGATTTGTAACTCTGTAATAGAGATGGTGTACATGATCGGATACTTGAAAACCTTCCTTAACTTTAATAACAAGAGACTATCATTTTCATGAAACTTAACTTTAGTTTCACATGACTATTTTTGGATTAGTCAACAACCCTAACTTGAAATAATAATAACTATGTACATGTAATGAATAAAGATATGAAAATAGTACACAATTTTCTTCAGTGTCATTTATGCAATTCCTCCAGGTTTCACTACTTGGAACCTCTTAGAAAAGGACTTAGAGAAAAAATGACATACCTTGTTGAATTTTGGGTTATTCTAGAGAGAGAACTTGTAGATCCTTCCCCACACAGAATATTTTTTTTATGTATTTTAAAATGGTACACTGAATACTACATATTGTACTCTAACCAATACATTTGGTCTTACTGAATTTGGATCTGTTCTGAAGAATTTATGGCGTTTTCACCCGAAACACTTGTTTTAGACTAGTTTCAGGACTAGCCACAAACCCTATTTTCCATGGAGTGTAATTCCAAAAATACAATGACCCACAAGATGAAATGTTTATCACAACTAATTGGATATGCTTCCTCAACGACCTCTAGATTTAGCGGTCTGAATTATTCTAGAAAAAATGTTATTGTGAAAATGGTAAGATGACCTGTAAATAACATACCTTAGAAATATTCATCAAAAGAATTTATCCTCCCTTGAATTTCGGTCTTGTTTACTTTACCTTCCCTCTGAAATTCTCCTTAGAGATCCTTTGGTTACCTCAGTCACTTTTAGATAATCAATATTCTTTATGATTAAATGAGAGACCCTTGACTCATATTTATACTTTTATGTAGCTTCCTCAAGGGGTTACCTTATAACCATCTTAAACCACTTTTCTTATTTTAGGGCTAACCCACTTTTAATGAGTTGTCCACTTAATAATTTATCCATTAACTTTATTATTTAAATAATTTCATTTTTATCGACTTTTACTTATAATACATTCATCACTTCACTTTATTATTTAAATAATTTATTCTTTGCAACAACTTTGACTACTTTGACCTTTTGGGGCTTCTAGATGACTCATGAGAGTTCTCAAAATTGATATGGCCATAACTCTCTAACTGTGAGGATTTATGTGATGTTTCACATACCAGTAAAAATGGAATGACATGTACTATCCATCTAGAATAGTCTTACCTACAAATATATCAAAACTCATGGCATTATTCATCAAACAAGCTTGGGTCCATTACCCAAATCTTGGCCACATCAACGATAACCAACCGAATTAATCAACAATATCCCCCTTTCAAATTGATGGAAATGCTTTGATGAATTACTAAACTCATATCACTCATTCTCCCTCTATGACCATTGCTCCCCCTTGAACCATCACTTTGTGCTCTGCATCTAATAAATCATGAGGTGATATCACTCATTCTCCCCCTATGACCATCACTCCCGCTAGAACCATGCTTATGTGATCTACATCTGATAAATCTACCCCCCTTTGTCATCAATGAAAAATGTATCTTTCCATCTGGGGTTGCTCCCCCTGACTGAACTCCTCCTGAAAAAGATCTCTCAACTTGAATTTCCCTCTTTATGGTGCTTCCTCGTGTAAATCTAAGACATATAGGATAAACATTCAAAAGAATTCATTTTAGAGTAGAAATTACTCTGAGTCTCTAGCGAATATACTCAAAGGATTCCCATGGAAGTGGTTTTTTAAATATGTCTTCCACTTTTTCTTTTCTACCCACATATTCAACTATGATGTTCTTCTCTGCAACATGTTCCCATAGAAAGTGATACTTGATTGCAATGTGTTTCATCTTGGAGTGCATCACCAGGTTATTTGAGATACTGATCACACTTTTATTATCACAATATATAGGAATGGGATCATCATACTCAACCTATATATTTGTCAAAGATTGTTTCATCCATATAACATATGTACAACATCCTGTTGTTGCAATATATTCTGCTTCGGCTATAGATAAGGATACTGATGATTATTTCTTGCTTAGCCAAGATACTAAACACTCACCTAAGTAGAACGTTGCTCCACTGGTGCTTCTTCGGTCATCAATGCAACCTGTCCAATCTACATCTGTGTAGAAAATAAGTGATAGATCCTTTATTTTTTCATACCATAATCCAAACTCTTATGTTTATTTGAGATATCTGAAAATCCTTTTCATTGCTAAGTCATGTAATTCCTTTGGTGCTGCTTGAAATCGTGTCACCTGTCCAACTGCCTTCATTACATCTCGTCTGGATTTTGTCACATATAACAAGCTACCATTCATTGACCTGTATTGCCTCTGGTCTATAGAATTTTAATCATCATTTTTTCTCAACTTGCCACTGGTTTGCATAGGAGTGATAACTGGTTTGCAATCTTCCATTCCAAACTTCTTTAGCATTTCTATGATATACTTAGTTTGAGAAAAAAAAATTCCTTCGTTGCTTTGACATATTTGAAGACCCGAAAAGAAGGATAGTTCTCCAAGTAATGACATTTAAAATTCATTATGCATATTCTTTGCAAATTTTTGGATTAACATGTCATCAGTACTTCCAAAAATAATATCATCAACATAAAATTGAATTAATAAAATACTATCTTGAGTTACCTTGATGTAGTGGTTGATGTTTTCACATCCTTTTCTAAATCCTTCCTATCGTAGATATTATCCCATCTAGAGTACTATGCTCTAGGAGCCAATTTTAGACTATACAAGGCCTTCTTCATTTTACACACATAATCTACGTTCTCTGACAACTGAAATCCTTCTGGTTGTTTAATGTAGACTTCTTCTTCAAGCTCCCCGTTCAGAAAAACTGATTTCACGTCTATCTGATACACTTTAATATTCTTGGAGAATGCATAATATAAAATCAACCGGATTGATTCCATTATGGAAACTGGGGAAAATGTTTCTTCAAAGTCGATTCCTTCAACCTGTGTGTATCCCTTACATACCAATCTAGCTTTGATCCTTGTAACATGTCCATCTTCATTCAATTTATTTCTGAAAACCCACTTTGTGCCAATCACATTCTTATTCTTTGGTCTTGGAACCAATTCCCAAGTGCCATTCTTCTCTATTTGATCCAATTCTTCATCCATGGCCTTATTCGAGAATTCATCCTTGCTAGCCTCTTCAAAATTGTTTGGTTCAATCCTAGATAAGAGTGTTAGGTGCATTTGTTCTGGTGAACAAATTCTTCTTCTAGTCTCAACTCCCGCATCTTTGTTTCCAATAATATGATTTGAAAGATGATTCTTTTGAACTCGTTTTCTAGGTGTATTTGTAGGCACTTTCTAAACGTTCTCATGTACTTCTGTCTGATCCTCTTCATCTTCCCCTTCTACTTCTTCTCCATAAATTTGTTCCATTGATTCATTTTCTTCTTCCTTTAATTCTCGTCCACCTGTTTCATCAATTGTTACATGAAGATGTACCCTACAATAGACTATAGAGCACCTCTCAACACAATAAGTCAAACTATATTTAAAAAATATTTACTACTTAAAATCATCTATCTATATGAATTTGAAAGCTAAGTATTCATAACTTGTAATAAGTTAAAAATCAGGTAAGTTAGTTCGTGTAAATGATTGCTATGGTTATAATGCAAGAGGTCTCTTGGATCCATGTTATTTTATTAAAAAAGAACTTATAGTATATAAAATATAATAATATATAAAAAGTAACATTTATTATCATAAGTTCTACGTTTAGTAGTAAAGAGATAAGTGAAGGAAAGTTTGACGTGCATTTTTTAATATAACTAATTGAACATTAAACTAGCACAACCACATTATAAAGGTGGTTATATAGACACATCAACCATATCAATTACTTTTATAATAAATAGGTAAGATCAGAGTTAGCGTTTCAGATTAATCTTATAATTAATACGCAATATTAGGGTTAAGGTTTGAGATTAATTCTATAATAAATATATAATATTAGGTTTGGGGTTTCAAATTAGGATTAAGATCATTAAATTTTCATATTAGAGTTTAATATGTGCCATCTTTTTCCATATTTCTTTCAAATAATCAATCATAAGACTTACTATGTAAGAATTTCCAACTCTTTGTCTTTTGTATCAACACCAATGGTCACTAACTCATCACCCATAGATCTAAAATTGTTCACTAAAAATTTACTGTAAATACATTATAAGGCATTTAACTACTGTTTAAAAATGTTTTTCTACTCTACCTAAGAAGATTTTTATCTTAAATTGATATTAATTTTTTTTTTCCACACTCACCATATCTAAAACTCATTCAAATTGCAACTCATAAACTAAGGAAAAATTAAAAGAAAACTTGCTTCAACTCTATACTAAGACTAAAATATTTTAGACATAAAAATTTAAAAATAAATAAAAATAGAAAGATAAAGCTAGCTATTGAATTATTGAAAAAAGTATCTCAGTAGAATCTTATGGCTTCTAAACTATTGGAACCCATATTGAAAAAACAAAATAAGGCCTATTGGTATCATAAACCCTAACTTTCTTCAACTCTATATTAACACTAAAATATATTAGACATAAAAATTTAAAAATAAATAAAAATAGAACGATAAAGTTAGCTATTGAATTATTGAAAAATTATCTCACTAGAATCTAATGGCTTCCAAAACTATTGGAACACAAACTGAAAAAACAAAATAAGGCATATTAGCATCCATCCTTTAGCAGACTTCTCCAACATTCATAAATGTCAAAACAAAGACAAATTATTTAAAAAATACAATTGCACGCACAAACTTGTTTTTCATTACTAATACATACAATATAAATACATTTATGGAAGGATCTGTTGTAATATCCAACTTATTCTAAATCTAGACATGTTTGTTGAGAGAATATCTCAACAAACACAAATAGACTCAACTAATTACTAATGTAAGAATTATTTCCCAGACCCTTCCTTAATGCTTACATTCCATTCATTACAACATTGATGACAATTACATAAGACTCTTTACTAATTACTAATGTAAGAATTATTTCCAAGACCCTCCCTTAATTCTTAAATTACACTCATTACAACATTGATCACAATTACATAAGGCTCTTTACAAAACTTATGATACAAACTGCATTTTTATAAGTCACCTAGTATGACTAGTCTTCCTCAACACTTACATTCTGAACTTCCGGGTTTTGACTCTTATCTTCTTCACACTCTCGAGCTTCCCATTTCATTCATTTAAAACGCCTTTGACCATCATTAAAGAACTTGCAACATCAACAATATTGACAAACTCGACTTGTAATAAATCACTCTATGGACCTACCACCATCTGTCGGATATGAAGCACAACAAGATCCATCAATTTTATAGCATGTTGTAAACTTAACCAAACTAGTGTCCATCTAATGGCAATGCAACACACACCATCTTAAATTATGTTTTCCATGTTCTATAATTGGTTCTTCAATTATATAGTTTTAGAAGCAATAAAAGATATAACATACTTTTAAAATATTTAACAAAAAATTTCTACTAAAACATTTTTATTTATTTTGGAAATAAAAGTCCACCCACTTTATTTTCTTTCACATGTCTAAGATACGTGATGGCTGGCTGAATGTATTGGACTAATCAAGGCAACATGTGTATGAATTCGTGACCTTCTTCCATATTGGATCTTTGAACAAAGCCTTCTATACAAACACCCAATCTCTTTTCTATCAATGGATATCCTAGATTCGTAGCTGGTTCTGGCAGTGGCTCCTTCTTAGATCCAAAACTGTTGCAAATCGTTGCAACCATAGATTTATTAATTCATTTTATGGTGACAACAATTTGCTATTGCTGCTGGGAATCATGTTGTGAAGACCGTTTCTCTCAGCGTTAAGTTGGGTGGAGCGTCTTGTTCGCTAGGACCGCTTGTAAAACCATCCAACAGAACCGATGTGTTTCAACCACGGTGAATATCCTTAGGCATCTATATTCTGTAACACTCAGCCTCTTTAATTAGATATGCCGACAGAGTCTTTCACAGTGGGCATTTTCCTTGCAACACACATCCCCCTCTCTAATGGCGATTTGAATGAATCTACAACAATCCTCGCGCTATTCTCTCACAAAACAGTATTCCTATTTTCACACAGAAAACTCACACATTAATTCTACATAAATCCGTTATAACTCCTCTCACATAGTCCTGGGGCCTTCTCATAGGGGAGATAAGCCCAGACCAGTAAGCTCTAATACCAATTTAGAAAATACAATTGCACATAAAAACTTGTTTTTCATTACTGAATACATTTATGGATGGATATATTGTCAGATCCAACTTATTCTAATGTTGAGAGAATATCTCAACAAACTCAAACAAACTCCATATTTACAGGTGCCCTGGATGTCAGAATGATCGAGGAAAGCATCCGGAGATCGGAGATGGATCTCATATTGATCGAAAAAAGCATCCGAGATCAGATATAGATGGATAGAGATATACAAATCTGGTCTACAATACAGGATGTTGGTTTTTCCGTAGCTGAGACATGTTCCCTTACCAAATTTACCGCTTCCCTCGATCTCAGACATGCAAGAAATGTAAATTAAGTCTGATCGAAAAAATTACCTGTTGAGTGGGAGGCTGATGGAAGAAATTACGTGTTGAGTGGGATGTTGTTTTTTCGTAAGAAATTACCTGATCCTTCTCGACGCCCGAGCTTCTTTATTATACATGGCTTCTCATATTCACTTGAAATTTGAAACACCTCCCAAGTCATCACACCCTTCACACTCTAAGTTAATCATAATAAAATGTGTGGGAGATAAGATGAAATTTGAAACCCCTCCCAAGCCATCACAGGCTCCATACTCTAAATTAGTACTCCAGGCTCCATGATAGAGAAATTAGTTCTAAATTGTCACCAGGTCCTCTCCATGGCGTTGTCTAGGGTTTTCTCCTGATCGTTTACAGTGAGCTTGCCTCTGTCAGTTTTTATTGAAACGATGTGTTTGACAGAGGTGTCTATTGATGGCAGTGAAGGTTTTTTCGTAGGTGAATGAATTAGGAGGTACGGTGTCTGAGTTGGCAGACAGTAGGAGCTATGGCCTCTGATGTGGAGGAAACGCCTCACACGGTGGCGGACGATAAATGGTGGAGTCAAGCGGGTTTATTTAAATCGGACGAGCTATATCGAGAAGAGATTAGGAGGTACATGCAGTCTTCAGTGCGGGAAGGTGTGAGTGCGGGTAGGCTAGAGGTAGGTGTGGAGGCACAAATTTCAAAAGAGCCAGTTGTCGACAAGCCAAAGGGGGGTCTCACTGTTGGATTAAGTAATCTAGTTAATTATCCTCGGGATCGAGACCTAGGAAGAAGGGTAAAGCAGGATTATGCAATTACTGACTTTCTTTTGCTTCAACAAGCGGAGGTTTTGCGGCCGGTTTCTGTTCCTACGCAGGGTGGTAAGGAGAAGGCCTCAGGTTGTTTTTATCTTGACAAGGTGGGTAAAAGACAAGGCTCCGCTTCAAGAGAGGGGTTGGTTGTTAAGGTGAAGGGGGAGACAGGCCTGAAGGTGATACAAGGAGAAGAGGAAGTAACCGAAAGGCAATATCCAGTGAAGCAGTGCAAGATTTCCAGAGATGGGAAGACATAGAAACTCTGGTCGCTTCTGAAGGCCTGGCGAGTTAGGCTGGGCCGGGACATAGGTATGTCGGACGTTGAGGCGCTTACAGAGCGGGGGTTAGTGGGAAAATTTGGGTATCGGGTTCTAGGGGCCAAGGAGGTACATGGATAGGTAAAGGAAAACTGGGCCCTGTTGTTTGGATATACACCTGTGGTATACAACCTGTCAAAAGGACGGTTTTGCTTCTCTTTCAACACTAAGGCTGATGCGATGGAGATTTTAAATCAGGGGTGGATTGTGGCAGGTGGAAGCTTTATTCTTAAACAATGGCACAGTGCATTCAGTCTGTAGAAGGAATTTTTTAGGTATAGGCACCTGTGAGTGCTTATGCCAGGATGTCCGCTCCCGTTTTGGAGCTTGGAGTCGTTCCAAGAAATCGAAAATGTTATAGGCAAATTCTTATATGTTGATTCCAAGCTTATGGGTGGGACAGATCGGAGGATGGGTAAATTTCTGGCTGAAATAAGACGTATTTGCAGGATTACCGGCGATGATTGAAATTGATTGGGGAGGGATGTTGATCCAGCAAAGAATGGGTTATGCTAGTGTTTTGTTCAGGTGTCTCGAGTGTAGAGAGACATGACATTTGATGTATCAATGTAGCGGAGAGCACAAGAAGGCAGGCTATGGGTGGAAAGAAGGGATGACAGAAGAAGATGAAGTGGTTTTACGAATGCCATCGTCAGAAACGGGTGCGAACCATCCAGACTCAACTGGGCATAGCGCTATGGAGCCGGGTAAGTCAGATAGCACCTTTCCTTGTTTTTATTTTGATCTGCTTGTTCTTGATGAGAGGGGTAAGGAGTCCTTAGGGGTATCGAGTAAGCTCGATGTTGTTTTATCCAAAGGAAATGACCTAGTCATATCCGAAGTGGATGTTATGGCGGAGGGATTTAGAGGGAAGGGTGGAAGGATTTCTTTGATGGCTGGTAAGGTTGTTCTGGATGAATTTGGGGTGATATTGTAAGTCGATTTCCGCTCGGAATTGGAAGAAAGGGAGGTTGTTTCTATTAAACATAATGTAACCTCAACAGTCTGACTGTACACTGCCAGCTGTACTGGATAGCTCTACTTTCTATTTTTGTCTTGCTTGAGCATATTTAGCTCAACGATTTCCCATTACATTGTAATCTCTTCTTCATACATTCCAATATACTGTTCTATTCTTTCTCTCTGCATTTCTCTTTTTGCTTCACAATTTATCATGGTATCAGAGCTTCAGCAGTAAGCCTCTTCACACAGTCTGGAGAGAAACACGATTCTCACAGCGCAAAGCTTCACGGATCTTGAGAGCACGCGACACAGTCTCTTTCACAAGGTTTGGAGAGTCGTTCATCATACTCTCGAAAGATCCTCGCAGGAAACTTCCACGAGGAAGCAGACCGTCTTACGTTCAAAAGATCAACGTAGGAAGCTTGCAAAGGTTGCAGAGCGGACTACGCTCGAAAGAATGAGGAAGCAGAGACCGAGAAAGAAGAAACTTTAAAGATTCTTGCACATTTTTTCAAGAATCGTCAAATATTGACAAAGAAGAGCTGCAGAATGGAAGATCGTTTAAAGAACTCGAAGAAAACGTTCAAAATCGTTAAAGATTGCTGCAGAAGGCAGAATTGTTTAAATTTTTTCAAAATTCGCTCAAATCTGTGAAAGATTGTAGCAGAGAACGAAGAACTCGTGAAATTCTTTCAAATCTTTGAAAGATTCACAAATCTTTCTTCCACAGGAGTAAAGAACGCGTCTCAGGTGCAAAGAACAGCCATTGAGGCCATAAGTTTCATCCTCATAACGTATCGAGAGAGGGAAACCAATTCTGAAGGGACGAGGAGAGCGTGGAAAGGGAAAAAGCGTTACAGCCGTTAGATCTTGCCCAGAGGCCCGATAGCCGTTGAATCAGCGAGAAAGTGCACGAGGTTTAGTCCTCTGGAGTGCAGAGGAGAGATTTCGACTTGAGAAGTCGCGAAATCCTGACAACATCTGGACCGTCCATCAAGAGACACGTGGTGAGATCCTATTCCATCGCAAAATCGGTAATCGAGAGTTGGACGCACAAAGGTGATTGCACTCCAAAAACTTCAATACACAATATTGCGAAATCCCGAGAGGCCCTATGAGCTGTCCATCTCAGAAGATAGGTGGCAACAGATCCAGGCCATCACTCCATCGACATTTCGGAGTTCGGGATATCAGAGGTCTCGTTGACAAAAGACACTCCACGGTGAAACTCGCGAAATCGCGATTCCCGAAATAGCGATAAGATCTTAGCCCTTCTTTTGTTTGGACATGCGGCGGACATCGAGGAAACCGTTAGCGTTTCGGCAATTGCGGTTTCAAGTTGACAGAAACTTTGGCGTCGCAAGTCACGAAATAGTGAAACAACGCAGAATGTCCATCTTTCGGGGACACGTCACGTAAATCCGAGGGCTCGTGAAAAGTCCCGACATGGGAGAGTCCATCGACACATTGGGATTCGATAAATCGCGAATCCTGAGGATAAGAAGCACAAGTATTTCAGATCTGCGAAGTCCGAAATCCCGACAGGAGGAAAGTTCCATTTTGGGGCCCAACTGACGTCATCTCGTCAAAATCGTAGATCCTAACGACGAAACGTCCGGTGCATTTGAAGTCTCAATATCGCGAGAAGGGATCAGGACCGTCCATCATAGGAGGACGCGTGGTGCAGATCGAAGCAATCGGGAAAAGTCTCGAAAAGACAACGCCATCGGTAAATCGGAGATCGGGGAATCGAGGAGTCAAAAGAATGCGTCATCAGGGTTCACGAAGTCACGATTCGCGATATCCCGATCCGATCTGGACCGCCAGATCACACAAGATATGGACCGTTGAATTGTCCAAAGGCAATTTTTCGCATTTCGGCGATTTGAAAGAGAAAGAGTCGGAAAAGCCCGTAGCCCTTTAACAGTAAAGCGTGTGGTCACATTGCAAGGAGACTAAAGGCCAATTCAAGCCCAATAAGCTCCCTTCGACCATCGGCAAATCGACAAATCGACGATCGGAGGTAAATACGAAATTTCCCTCTACTTTTTTTGCAATTTTTTTTTATGGTGTTGTCTAGCAATTTAGGACCAATTCAGGGTTCGATTCTTCTAGGAAAGAATTATGAGTTGTGGTCTCTTCGGATGAGATCGTTCTTGCAAGCACAAGAGTACTAGGAACCAGTTGATCTTGGATATGTGGAACCGGATCCAGCCGCCCTCTCTGCCATGACAAATGCGTAGAGAATTGCTCAGGGAACACTGAGGAACAAAGAAAATAAAGCAAAATTTTGGATTCAAAATTCTGTGAATGATTCGATTTTCTCGAAAATCACAGGCACTGGTACTTCAAAACAGGCCTGAGACATCCTTAAATATTCCTACCAAGGAAATGACAGGGTCAAAGGAGTTAAACTGCAGACCTTGTGGACACAATTTGAGACTCTAAGGATGACAGAGTCCGAAACTGTGGATCAGTTCATGACCAGAGTCATCGGCATCGTGAACCAAATCAGACTGATTGGTGAAACCATAACTGATCAACGAATTGTTGAGAAAATTCTCAGAAGTCTTCCCAAAAAATTTGAAATGGTTGTAACAACAATCCTTGAATCCAAGGATCTGTCAAGATTTTCAACAGATGAACTAATTGGTTCACTGGTGACACATGAAACCAGACTGCATCTTACAGATGAGTCAATCTCTAATGCTTTCAAAACTCAATTCTCCTTCAGCAGAGAGAGAGGCAGAGGAAGAAGCAGAGGTCACCAAGGAAGAGGGAGCAATCAAAGTAACTCTCACTCCTGTAGTGTACCCTTCACTACCCCGGTTTTCCAACCCCTCAGTTTACCATTCTGTACATGGAATTATAAGCAAATGCATTTAACATAGTAAAACACACTTACTAATTTGTACAGACCTTATGAGCACATGCATTTAACAGAATTAAACACATTTAAAATACAGAGTGAAACATATCTGGGTACTGCTATAATTAAATGTTCCATAGCATTCATCATTAATTCATTTACACAGCGGAAAACATGATACAAAACAGCACAGTCATGTTCAAATATGATAAATCATAATTCATAATACTTATCTTTTATCAGCTGGAGAAATCACCAACCAAGTGCAGGCCTTCCACGAACCTCCCAGCCTTAGACCACACTGTTCATCAGCTCAACAGTAGGTCACCCCCGAGATGGGACTGAGCTCCACCCCAGGACAAGGAATCTAGACTCAGGCTGAGGTTACAGGGAAGATAGCACATACACATTCACCAGGAAGAAGCTCTCCCAGGAATCTCCCACGCTCACTGCACACCGACCCTCATTCCCCACATGCATGTTCCACCCTAGGAGAGTTCACCTTCTCTGTCACCTAGACAGTCCTTCGGCTGCCAGTCTCCCTTACCTTGGGTTACAGGAACAGATCGGACCGGAATTCTCTGGGCTCTATGGCAGCTATAGGGGTTCCTTCCATGAGTCCTCTTCTCCCTCTGCGCACTCCCTCACCTGGAGGGGTCGCTCACAGGCCAACAAGCCTCACGCAGTCCAGTTCTGCGCATTCACAACAATCCACAGGAAACACAGACAATACTTCCAACAACGACTTGGAAATCACAGAATGATCTCACGGAGATGATTTTAGAGCAGGCTTCACGCACAGGCTAATTCAATTTTCCCGAACCACCAGGGATTCTTCCACTCGAGCTCAACACAGGGAATTCTGGTTCAGGGAATACACACTCGAGATTGTCTGGGACAGATACAGACTCATAGCTCTGGAAAGGGTAATACCCGGTTTTCCTCCGGCAAAAGCAGCTTAACGGGTTCAGAGATGAATCAGGATATCCGGCAGAGGTCGTACGGTTCCACGCACAGAGGTTCGGTTTAGAATGGAGGAGCGTCCCCACCCACAGTTTAGTTCAAGGCTTATATTTCCATGCACCAGGGTTGACACTTGTCACCCTGGGAACTGCATGCGTTCCATCCGTACGCCTTTCTCCCACCACTTGAGGAATCACGAGTCCTGCAAAAGGACTTAGGATAAAAGAATGTGCACATGGATTTTTAGGAACAATAATACAATATTATTCCAGGCCTAAGCCCCCTAGGCTTAGCCCCTAGGCTTAGCCCCTAGGCTCCTTACTCAGCCCCTTTCCCACCTTTCAGCCCCTTGATCCCTTGCCCACTCTGTGGACGCTCAGTCCCCCATCACTCTTTCATCGTGGTCGGTCTGCACTAGCAGTATTTATATTTTATTAATTGACCTGCATACATACAAGTACATCAACAGGCTCCTGGCCTTCCACACTTAGGCTCCCTGGCCTAACAAAACTCATAAGCCTACAACTTATACAAAACTTGGCTCACCAGCCTATAGAACATATTTACAATTCTTTGCATATAATATGATTTGTAACGGGGCTCGGCCTTGGGGACACTACAATCCCCCTCCCCTTATTTTTGCACTGTCCTCAGTGCAACTTACACTGCCTCTGTGTGTCCTTCAAAATTTTCAAAAAGATGCAGGTACTCTGCCCGCATAATATCTGCATGCTCCCAT
>ML792691.1:27765-55012 GCA_009831015.1 Picea engelmannii
ATTACAAGGGAGAATGCAAGAGACAGGGAGGGGGGGGGAGAGGGGGTTAAGGAGATATAGGGAGAGAGATAGGTAAAGAGAGAGGGGGGGAAAGAGAGGGGAAGGGAGAGAGAGAGGTAAATAGGGATGCAAGAGAAAGTGGGAGAGAAAGAGAGAAAGAGTGGGGGAGAGATGAGAAAAGAGAGAGAGAGGGAAGGAGGGGGGGGAGGATTTAGAAAGGGATCCAGAGAGAGAGAGAGAGAGAAAGAGAGAGGGGTGTATATATATAAAGAGAGAAAGGTAAATGTAGGAGAGAGAAAAAGAGAGAGGTGGGGAGCGATATGGAGAGATAGATAAAGAGGGAGGGAGAGAGAGGTAAAGAGAGATAAGGGAGAGTAAGGGGATAAAGAGAGAGAGAGAGAGAGGTGGAAATAAGGAGAAAGGGAGAGAGGTGAATAGGGGGGTAGAGATCAAGAAAGAAAGAGTGATATAGAAAGAGAGGGATAGAGAGAGAGAGGAGGGAGGGAGAAAGTAAGAGAGACATAWGGGAGGAGATATGGAGTTAGATAGAGACGGGGAGAGAGATGTAAAGAGAGACAGAGGGGGGGATAAAGGTGAATGGAGAGAGAGAGAGAGAGAGAGAGAGATGAGGAAGGACGAAAGGAGGGGGAGAGAGTGTGTCAATGGGGGGTGAGGTTGGTAGGGGGAGAGAGGGAAAGAGAGGAAGGGAGAGAGATAGGTAAAGGGAGATATGAGGGAAGATGTGGGGAGATATTGATGAAWAGAGGAGTAGAGGGGGTAGAGAGAGAGGGAGAGAGGGGGAGACAAAAAGTGAGTTAGAAAGTGAGCAAGAGAGAGAGAGAGAGAGGGAGAGGGAGAGGGAGAGGGAGAGTGAGTGAGAGAAAGGGAAAGTTTGGGAGAGAGAACGGGAGAAGGATAGGGATACAGAGTGAGGGGGAGAGAAGGGTAGATGTAGGGGAGAGAGAGAGAGAGAGGGCGGAAAATGGGGAGAGAGAACGATCGATAAATAGAGAGAGAGAGAGAGAGAGAGAGACGATGGGACAGAGACTGTTAAACAGAGATAGGGAGAGAGAGGCAAACAGAGAGAGGGGGCAAGAGAGGGGAAGGGAGAGAGAGATGGAAATAGGGAATGTAAGAGAAAGTGGGAGAGAAAGAGAGAGAGTGGGGGAGAGAGGGAAGGAGGTGATGAGCTGGGGAGAGAGAGAGGGGGGCGAAAGGGAGAGAGAGTTATATATATATATAGAGAGAGAGTGATAGAGGGAAGAAGGTGGAGAGAAGATAGAGAGAGTGAGTAGGGTAGAGAGAGAGGGAGGGGAAGAGGGAGACAAGAATAGAGGTGAAGAGGTGGTAGAGAGAAAGGGGGTAAGACAATGAGAGAGAGAGAGAATGGGGGGGGGGAGAGAGAACGAGGGGATAGAGTGAGATATTTCATGTTAACAAGAACATGTGCGTGTTCATGTTCCTGATAATGTGCATGTTTTAGGAGCATGCGTGCATTCCTAAAGTGCATGTTATTTTTATTTCATTTTTTTTAGGAACGTGTGCGTGTGTTCTTGAACATGTGTTTCTCGGGAATGTGTGCGCGTTCATAAATAATCCAAGTTGGAAAGTGTGTGTTGTGGTTTGGTGAGTGTCAAGGTTGTAGGATTAAGAACGAATTCTTATTTCTAGGAAAGCACACGCGTTCCTTTGCACCCCATTGCAACTTTTCCATCCATCAACTTCGTGCACTCCCCCTTGTAAAAGAAAGAGATATAAACATTTGTTACAAAATTACAATATTCTTCAAATAAGTATTTATATTTAGATTAAAAATATTTTATAACACCACCAAAAAATAACTATATAAAACATCTTAGAAATAAACTAATGTAGATTCATCTTAGTTTTGGATTCATGTCTCAAGAGGGATCACATCCCTCAAAATACAAACTTTTCCTCAATTTTTTTTAATATGGAAATAGTTTTCACACCAAACAACTTGATCTCTCTCAACACATGATAGATTCAGTGGCCACTTATCAACTCCATGTTGAGCATGGAAGGAATTACACATCTCTCTCTAAGAATCACATGGATGAACTGTTTTCATCATAAGAAATATTTTACTTTAGGTGGACATTCAAATAATTTATTGATGGTCCATGTGTCAACTCCATGTTAAGTATTAGGTGGACATTCAAATAATTTAGTGATGGTCCATGTGTCAACTCCATGTTAAGTATTGAAGGAATTACACATCTCCCTCCTCCTAAGATGTAGAAAGAACACCCCCAACCCCTCTCTACATATATATAAAATTGATAATAGACATTGAAATATTCTCTTGTTATTGATAAAAAATTTAATTATCATGTCTCAACTTCCTCTTGAATACTAAAGGGAATTATACATATCCTTCATAATGAGTTGTCAAAAACACCTCTAAACACAATAAAATATAAATCATCTATCCATATTAATATACATCTTAAAAATAAGCATTCGATTTGAAATTTGATTATAATTAAATAAAATAAACACCTAATTATTGCTTATGCAATAAGACTAACCCCATATTTGTTTTATAATTCTTCTTACAATCTCATGAATCCTACCTTATATATCTGTCTATCTAGATATTGATTTTTAAAAACAAGGGAAGCTGCATAGCAGCAAGTCCCTGCCTTCCGCGATCGTAATGCAGGTTCAGCTTTTGGAAGAGTCAAATGTCCTCGGGCCATCGTCCTGTTCCATTGAAAGCTTTGCTCCTAACTACAATATTTTCCATAAGAATTGCATATCGAGTGGGCTTCTGCCTTACGAGAAAGATGCAGAGTTTATTCCTAATTCCAGGAGATTTAAATTCGTCTACATTGGCTTGTTCGATTTCCCAATTCATTAATGCTATGTTATCAAATGTGACCAACAACTTACATAATCATATTTGATAAGAGGGTTTTGAGCAGTTTCTTGTGTTGATCTTTACTCTCTCAGATAGATTGAGAGTAATAATTGATTCTATTCTATTTGAAATTGCATCTCATATGGGTAACTCGATGTGTGGATTGTGACAAAGTGATTTCAGGAGTTACAAACCCAATTCAGTTTCGTAAAGTAGTTGTTCATGCTCGATTATTATAATAGATTGTAAATTATTGAATTGTCCTAAATACAGGTTTGAAAATATGTGAAAAGAGCTACAAACTGAAATGGTTGAACTATTAAACTCTCTATGAATATAATTCTGTCATAATATGCAATAGAATGGGTTTGCTATATAAGTTTCTAAACAATAGAATACGTTTTCTAACCAATTATGTTGCCAGGGTTTCTTCCATTAGAGAAGGGGCCTGTAGGAACTTGGAAACAGACTCTATAAAAAAGATTAGGTTTGTAGCGCTGACTTCTGGGTGAAGATTAGTTTAGGGAAGGGTGTAAAAATCTCTGAATTGAGAATAACCTGTCCATTTTAGATAATCCGCTTATTTAGTGGGGATATTGTTTTACTTATTTAGTGGGGATATTGTTTTGGGCAGATATACTGGAAAGGCATTGGTCTCGACTACTTAGAGGGAATCCCTTACGTCATGTCTGTCATTTCAGCGTTAAAGTCACCTGGAGTTTCCCCATGAGGAAATTCCATGAAAGGAACTGTCACAACTGAGCCTGCAGTCCAAGATCCAAAATCTTCTACCTGGCACTCCGATAATCACAAGAAGTAAATGCAAAAACATAACTAAGATGCCCATTATAATATACATGACAATTTATATCGCAATTATGTATATTGTATTCTTGGCCACTTATGTTTTCAGACAATTCGTTTTAAAGAGTTTTGCAAGCCTCATATTCTTTTTCCTTTTTATTTGTCATGGAGTTTGTTTGGATATATATAATAGAAATGAAATGTTACAGAGAATCTCTTTTCATTATTTCATTGCTAGTTTGAGAGTGGTAGTCACATGCAGTTTGTGTCTGAGATAGACAGAAGCCAGAGTTCACTCAGCGAGGAATTAGGTCCGTTTACAAATCAAGAGTGGTCCTTTATAAATCAAAAAAATCATCTTTTCCTTCAAAGCCAAGTCTGGGCCAAGAAACAAACAACATTAATATATTCACTTCAACTTTTCAGATTGGAATGTTGGAATTATGTGGTAATATATCATCAAATAAACACCTTCAATAAATGCACCCATAGCAATTGGAACAGGACCGCTGAGCAGGTCTAGATAGAGACACCACTACTTACAGACCTGGGTTGGTCTTATTAAATTTAAATCCTAAAGAGAAATTGATTTCCTACCACATTAGCTTACTTACTAAATTTAAATCCTAAAGACAAATTGATTTCCTACCACATTAGCTTAATTAATGTTAAAAAATCTTATTTTGCCTTAACAGCGCTAAAATCAGCATTGAAGTTACCCGAAAGTGCGACCATATCTTCAGCAGTGAGTCCCTGTGCTTGAGAGATAAGGGTGTTTCCATGGTCGAGTCTCTCCTTCCTAACATTGCAGTCTCCTGTAGGAATAAGCTAAGAGATGCCATGGTCGAGTCTCTCATTACTAACATTGCAGTCTCCTGTAGGAATAAGCTAAGAGACTACATCAGGGTAGACTCTTGCTGCAGATTCTAGACATGAACTAGAGGCATGTAGATTGTTCTAATATCCTATCATAGTAAGATACCTTGTGAATATTAGACCGATGTTTTTAAAACCTGAAGCTATGCCTGAAATGACTCCAACCTGACAGTGATAATACCAGTGTGCATGCAAATGGCCACGATATGCCCGAGAGGCGGTTGCTATAGTCCCTTGCAGGAGGCAGGGACTAATAACACCCAGACACATATATACATATTATGATTTTAAAAAATAACCTGTTATATATGGATAACTACTGGAAATTATACAACTTAGAGTATTACCCGTCATTGATTATTGTTCTGGCCTGACAGACATGAATTGTTTGAATGTTTAAATCTCTCCCTCCACACCCCAACCCATGAATTTACTACTTCTTAGGAGACCTGCAATGCCCTAGCACTTCTAGTGAAGACAGATGTGGTTAGCTCTTCTATTTCGCAGAGTCCTCTCATATCCAACTTCTCCCATGTGATCGTTGTCTCTATCTAGTAACCATGAAAGGCCGCCACTTTTGAAGGGAAGACATTGCGCCACTGTTCCACCCAAAAGATCCAGTTGTACTGTTACCATTCTGATCAGGTCTTTCCAATCCAAGTTGCCTTCCATATCCCAGCTCACAGGGCTTCCCTTTCATTAACCCAGGACAAACTACTCACTGTAATGATTACAGCTCCATGTGTTTGATCTATTCGCAACAGATTAAAACAGAGAATTCTTCAAACGAAATATCGATTCTGTGGTCTCTGCATGCTAGATTCAACTATAAGCTCGCCATGAATTAGAGACAAAGAACCAAAACTTGTTATTTCTCGTGTCTGATAATAAGAACATAGTTTGGTTATAAGCCTATTATACGTTGGTGATCATATATACATGAAAGATCTAGATGATTTGTACTGGAGGATTTAAGGAGAGATATTATGAGAGAGCCAACGGTCTGGCGGACCTCGAGAAAATCCTTTGTCCAGGAGCTAGAATGGCGTATGGATCGTATGTAGCCTTCAGATCTATGAATCTGTGCCATTTGTTACCAAAATGGTTTTTCCAGTCTGATTCTGTCGTGTAATGAGGAAGATATTGTTTAGCATTCAATCCGGCTTTGCTGCAGATGTTTTGTATCCTATTATTTTGATCCATCAAATACTCGATACTGTCGGTCCCTGTAGCCGAAGGAAGTGCAGAGCCGAGGAGGCCCACCAGGTAGAAAATATTCTCTTCCGGGATCACTGCTGACATTCGTTCATCCCATCTACATAGAGATTCGAGAATTCAATGAGAAATCCTAACAAATGTAAATTCAATCACAGATCATAATAATCTCTCCACAGGAAATACGAAATACTAACGTGTTACTGCTCATGGCGTAAATGAGTATGGGACCGCTGCTTGTATTCTGAAGAATGTCTTTAAGCACTCGTGCATCGAATTCATGAATTTTGGTTCCAGGAACTAATAAATTTAGCCATGGATGGGCCACTTCCCACAGGCCCTTGGAACGGAGTTTCAGCTCCGATGTGTGAACACGATCAAGAAATTCCAGATACGAGACATCCGTAGTAAAAACCGACCCTGGGATGAAGTTCAAGGAAGATAGCAGGGACGTTACATCCTGCAACATATATACCACCAAATCTCAGCAAAAGAAAGACCTCAAGTGAACATAAAAGTACAAATTTCTGTCAGTAACACCTCAGATATCTCTGGACAAAACAGTATTAAGAGTATCTAATGCTTCATCTATTTTATATGTAGAGTAAAATTTAGATTTGGAATTTCCAAAAAAACGACAAAATTGAAAAAGTTAAGAACCTTTGTTTTTATTATAAAAATAATTGAAACACGGATATTTATTATATTGTAAAATAAAATTTAGATTTGGCTTTTTCCCAAGGTTTGGAATAAAACAAAAATCTCAAAACTATGTATTATAAAATTTGGATTTTGAATATCAAATTTAGATTTGGTCTTTTCCCAAAGGTTTGGAATAAAAAAAAATCTCAAAACTATGTAATATAAAATTTGGATTTTGGATCTTTAAAAACAAGTGGATTTTTATTATAAAAGAGAGTTAAAAATTAACTTATTTAAATATATTATTATTATAAAATAATAAAAATATAATCAATATGGTTAAAATAGGAATAAATTCCTAAAAGTTTTATAATGAAACTGGAAGTGGGCTAATCTTAAGATATTATGGAATAAAATAATTTTTATTCTTACAATATAAAAAGGTGGAGGATAAAAACATTTATAAAAAAAAAAAACTACTTAAATTTATTTTAATTTTCAATTTGAAAATATTTATAATATTAATGATTCATATAATTTATTAATTCATTAAAATTCTGAAAATGCAAATAAGGTTTTATTGAATATATTTTATTAAAAAATATATATTAAAAAAAATTAATTATTTTTTTGTAAATTTAAAAAAGAAAATCAATATTGTTCAAATAAAATCTCTCACAAGCTTTATCATAAAACTCCTAGTATCAATCCTAAAACATCATGAGATAAAAAAATATATATATAATAAATTACAAATTAATTTCAATAAAAAATAACCATCATCATTATACATAAATATATAATAACAAATGACAAATTAATTTTAATAAAGAATAACTATCATTAACATTATCTCTCTATATATATAAACCTACACAATAACAAATTACAAGATAAAAGAAAAATTACAACTCATGGAGAGACAATAATATATATTAAAAAAATATAAAATATATTATAAAGTACAATGATACTTTAGATTACAATGTATAGAGATATTGATACATTTTAAATCTTATTTTAATAACAATGTTTTTCTTATTGCAACAACTACAAGATTGAAATTACTAATTTAATTTGTGCTAATAATTATATGAATATATTTAAAACAATACTGAAACTTTAATATCCATAAATATTTCATTAGAAAATGAGAAACAAAATTGAAAATACATATATACAATCTTAACATCTTTTTAAAATTAAACTTTACATATATAAACTTCAAACATCTTTGTAAATTTAAAGCATTGTTCTTTTTTTATTGGAAAAAACAAAATAGTACTACTCTTCTAATATGAAAATACAATAAAAGTCAATGATATAGTTGGTTGATATCAACTAAAGAGTGGATCAAATGATAGGGTATCCATTTATTAGACTTTAATGTTTAGTTTGGGCTTGAAGGAAATATACATGCATTAAAAACTTTTCATATCCACAACTATAAAGTGAGTATTATTAAGTTTTTTTACTTAACTAATTTTTGAAATAGTTTAGTCTTAGTTTTATAGTTATATTTTGAATAAATATAATGAAAATATTTATAATAATGAAACAAAAATATTTACATTTTAATTTAATATAATTCTAATTTAAAGCTCTCAGTTTAGGAAACCCGTTTTCAAACTCTCATTTCTTTGATGTTAAAGTTCCCCAAAAAAACTTCCAAATTCTCAAAAAAATTCTCAATCAATTAAAATCACATTTCAGAAATGTTGAAAAATGTTAAAAACAGATACAACTATACTATATATATATATATATATATATATATATATATATATATATATATAACCTAGACAATAATAAATTGCAAAATAATTTACAACTCAAAATCAAAATAAGTAAGATTAAAAAAATCTACCCAAAAAAACACGATAATACAAACAATGCTATAGTGAGAAACTGAAATTTTATCAATTCAATCATTACTTATATACATCTTATCAATACCTCATTACTTATATTGAGGAAAAAAATATTCACAAAAAATGATACTACGAATAAAATAAATTCACTATGAAAAAATAATTCAAAAAAATCTAGTCAAACTTAAAAATATATACGGAGTAAATAAAAGATATTCCTCTCATCTATATTTTAAAAAATATATATGATACCTCCTCAACAGTATCATTGTTCATGTAATTCATGGTCATTTCCAGGCAGTACAAGACACGGCCTTCTGTGTTGAGATTTTTCACTTTAACTGGATTCTGAGGCGATAAGAAAGAAGACCTCCAATTGCTGAGTAGTCCGTCGTTGTTTACAGTTACAAATCCTTCAACATAATCGAATGTGAGGTCACCCATGGGACGAGATATTAGATATTCCTGATCGTTGGTGAATGCTTTGAAGTCTGAGTACAGGACTCTGATCCATCTCACCTGTACAATCAACATGCATAAACTCTTATCAATCTGAAATTACTTAGAAAAACATCCATTCTACAATCAACATACAAATCTGTAAAGAGTAGAAAATAACATAAGTAAAAGCTCACCCTCTGTGGCGCGGGCTCGAGAGCAATCCGAGCCTTGGTGATGATGCCGAACTGACCTAACCCACCAAGAACTGCAAGAAATAGCTCGGTATTCTGGTCTTTTGAGCAATTCAATACGTCCCCTTTCCCTGCATAGGCGATTGGACATGATTAGAAGGTAAAAGAAAACAGGGATTGTCAATTTATAAAGGAAAAGATTCACTTGTGTTCTTTTTCAGAATGTTTACCTGTGATGACTTCAAGCTGATAGACATTGTTGATCTGGGGGCCATGGCGAAAAGCTTGGCCACTGATTCCAGCACTGGAGAGCGTTCCACCCACTGTGAGATATAGGTAGTCTGTCCATGACTTTGGAGCCAAGCCTTCCTTGAGCGTGGCATGCAACACGTCAATCCACAGCTCACCTCCATTGACATCGACATATGACAAATCTTGGCTCTTCACATCTATGACCCCTTTCAGAGATTCCATCTCTATGACAATTCCATTTTCTGCCTGAGCTTGCCCGTTGAGGGAATGAGCATGGCCTTTGGCAGCAACTGTGAGATCGGACGAGGAACCGCAACTATAAATCGACTTTACCAGTGTTGCAATGTCTGATACTGATGCTGGATAAAGCACTGCAGTCGGATGAGCTGTAAGTCGATTCCCAAAATCAGTTGCAGCAAGATGGGTATTGTCGAAGTCGACATGTCCATCAAAATCAAGGGCTCTGAGAGGCAAGCATCCTAGATCCAGCGTTACCAAACCAACAGCGGAAATCAAGCTCGTAATCACGAATATCAATACCAGCACCGAAGTCCGGTTTTCCATAGAAATATATGACAACAGAAGGGCCAGAAAGTGGGTGTATAATTAGAGTTATGGGTGCCGTCCCAATATATACTCAAACAGGCAGAGAAACAGAACGTTAATTGGAGATTCGACAACTTTCAACAGTCGCTTTGCAGGATCTCTCCTTTCTCGAATTTCACAATGCTTCGCTAAGCTAGCTTGCTGGAATATCTTTGTCCAATATATGTGCTTGCTTTCTCCAACATGGAATCCTTCTTTTTTGAGCTTTACCTTAACAAATTCTATCTTTCCAGACCTGCTGAACACAGGCGGGCAACGACACTGGGAAATCAGGGAACTTGGAAAGAAGAGAAGAAGGAAGGATTGGCGGGCTGAAATACATGAGAGGAGATCGCGCGGATAAGGAAATTCGATAAGATGGAAATTGACACGAAGAGGATCAATGCTCAGTACACTCACGGTGGGATCGACAGGGAATTATTGATTTGAATTTAGAGATACAGAGCCCGTGAAAATCACGTAATTTAAATAAAGGACGATGATGGGATGGAATCCGTCGAAATACTAAGTATTATCTAGTCAGGCAGGCCAGCAACGTATATCAATACCACGGCTCCTTGAATAGATGGGCGGATCGGCAGTATACTGGGACCAAAATTTAATATAGTTCGCTTTCGCCCGCCATGGAGACCAAAAAGCATATACGTTCTGCATTAATTTTTCTTTTCAGATTATCATATTGGTTGTTTGCTTATAAAGTATAAAGGTTGTTTGTTTGAGTTGTTGGGAGTAGTTAGTGAGTTAGTTGTTGTAATAAGGAGTGGGTTAACTAGACTAATCTTTCTTCCCAATTTATTTTTCTGACAGGTTTTTTTGGTGGTTTGTTTTTAAATTTTAGGTTAATTTTAACTCTAATCAATTTTTTAAGTATTTTGGTTGGTTTAAAATGGGGCAAAATCCTGAAGTAAGAAACTGAAATAAGTGGAACTTTGATCCATGCAAAACTCAAACTACCCCTGAAAATCTGACCTGGATTCATTTTTTTTTTTGACTTATTCCAAAATTAGCCGACTCCGTTGGATAATATATTTTCATAAAATAATATTCCAATCATAGTAATAAAAGAAATCTAATAAAATAGAATAATTACATTTGTTAAGGAATTGACTCACACCTAATAATATATTTTCGTGAATGATCAGATCACGGATCATAATAATTGAAAAAAAAACTGAACAATATCATAATATTCTCGTGCAAAAGTATACTTCACCGTTCTCGTGAAAAAAAAATCATTTTTCAACCGAAACAGAAGATTTGAAATATCCCCCTGGGGACCAGAGCTTCGACCTTTATCCTTCCCGAAATTCTCAGGTGGGACAGTCCCCTCACTTCATCCTACGTACGTGGCGATGCACTTCAATCATATTGACGCCTGTATAAAAGTAGCAAATCGCTCTACAGCATCCTGCAATTCTTCAAAGCTTGTAAAAGCAACAAATCGCTCCACAGCATCACGCAATTCTTCAGAACTTTCAGCCTTTTCGGACATGTGCTTCCTGCTGTAATCCTTCAGAGATTTTAAGTTCGAAAACTGTAGAATCTCTTATAAAATAATGGTGTGTGGCTTCCACTGTCGCAAATCCAAATCATCTTCAACTTGGATCTGGCATGGCCCCAGGTTTCCAAACCGTGATATCTCATTGCCCGGAGTTTCAAATAAAGGTTTACAAGTTGTCATTTAACACAAAAATTCTCAGTGTAACCGCTGTATCAAACCATTAATGAATAAAAAGCTCTGTGTTCTATTGGTAAATTAGTGTGAATTTATCTTTAAAGTAAACTAAAATCGTATTTTGATTTAAAATAAAGGAAAGTTGTGTTCTGATTTATTAATGGTTTCAACAAACTCTGAATTGTCTTATTCAAGCGTAACTATAAGTTCTTTTTATATTCTAAAAAAAATAATGAATCTGTACACAAATTAACTTTCTCCGTTTATATATACATAGAACACAAATTAACTTTCTCCTTTCTCCGTTTATATATACATAGAACAACGAGTGCAAAGTTTACCTGCATTTCGAAGGCCACATTTCCGTTCCGATCACATCAACGCCAAACAAAATCTGTTGGATCAATTTTCAGCCACTGCCAGGCTCCGGACCCAGGAGAGTTGAAGCGATTCCTCCACGCAACGTTGGAATTGTTTGCATTGTGGACTGGTGAGAGAAACTTTTAATGCAAAATAACAGCCACCCTGTAGAAATCCGGGTCTAACAACTCCGATCATTTGCATTGTGGAGTTGTTAGAGAAACTTTTAATGCAAAATAACTGATAGAATGGGAGCAGAGGATTATGTACATCTATAGCTGTATGAACTTATAAGTTGCACACACAAAGCACAAGAGTTATACAAATGAGCTAAGGCTCTGAAACTTGACTTGATTTCATGGAATTTCATGGAATTCATCAGCTATATATACATTTAAGGTATAAGAAAGATTTAGAGAGCTTTTTACATTTAAGAAAAATCTAGAGAACCTCTCACTATAAATTTGGTTTACAAAGTCAATTATGTCCACTCTTCTTGAGCTTCGTTTTAATTACCATATTAATTACTGGAGTATTTATATATCAACACTCCCCTTACTTACAAATGCTTCAGCATCTACAACAAAACATCTTTTGCCAATGGTTTGGTGAATATATGAGCCAATTGGTGTTTTGTCTTACAAAATTAGTCTTTTGTCTTACAAAATTCTAAATATACATCACCATTGTTTACATGCTCTCTTGTGTGGTTGTTTTTTGGTGAAACAAATGATTTTTGGACATGCTATATTTGGTCCTTCCTATCCATTCAATACTCTTTGTAACTAAAGAGCTTGACAAGGTGTTGTTGTTGATGTTACATATTCAGCTTATGCTTATAAAATCATCACAATGGGTTGCTTCTTGATGCCCATGAAATCACATTTGAACCAAGATGAAAGACATATCCACAAGTACTTTTTCCATCATCTAAGCTACCTAGAAAGTCATTATCAATATAGTCAATCAAACATTTATTTTTAGTGTTTGAGTATAAAACACCATATCTTGTTTTTCTTGCAATGTATCTCAAAATCGTTTTTCCAGCTTGCCAATGCATTTCTTTAGGTGTCTCCATAAACTTGGAAATCAAGCTAACTGCAAACTTAATGTCAATTCTAATGGCAAAATCTCTTGAACAATGTAGGATCTACATTTGAATCTTTATCTTCTTTGCTTAGTTTTGTTCTTGTTGCTACCTATCTGGGTGTTGGCTTGCAATGCATCATTGTAAATCTCTTCGGCACATCCAATGCATATTTTGTTTGACATGTAAATATTCTAGAATTACTTGTTTACCTCTATGTCAAGGAAGTACTTCATCAAACCCAAATATGTCATCTAAAATATGTCATCTAAACTCGTCTAACAAATCTCCAATGAAAATCATGTCATCAACATATAAACAAACAATTACAATTTTTCCTTGTTGATTTACTTTTGTATATAGAGTTTATTGCTTCTGCTAAACCCATGGCTGATCAAATAAGAGTATATCCCACTGTACCAAGCTCTTGGAGCTTGTGTGAGACCATAAAGAGCTTTCTTCAACCTGTATACCTTATCTTGCTTTCCTTTTATCTCATAACCTCATGGTTGTTGCACATAAACTTCTTCTTCTAGAATGTCATTTATGAATGCAAATTTCACATCCATTTGACATATCTTCCATTTATTTTGAGTAGCTATTTCTAAGACTACCCTTATTGTATCTAATTTCGCCATTGGTGCAATTTTTTTCCAATATATGTTCGAGGTTGTTGTGCGAACTCCTTTGCTACTAGTTTTGATTTGTGTTTTTCAAGTTCGCCCTTTTCATTAAATTTGGTTTTATAAATCCATTTCACACCAATACAATCTTTGTCTTTGAGAAAATCTACTAGATCCCATGTCTCATTCCTTTTTATGGAATGTATATCTTCATACATGGCTTGGACCCATTTGTCTTGTTTGACAACTTCTTCAAAACACATTGGTTGGCATGTAAACATGCAAAGTTTGAATAATTATCTAATTCTTCATAAAATTCTTGTAGACTTCTATTCTTTCACACTTTGGATTGCTCAATATATCTTGTGAAAATATATTTCTCACTTATTTCATCAAGTTTTGTTCTTAGCTCTTCAAGGACATGGGAATATGCCACACATCCAAACACCCTGAAATGTGATACACTGCACTTCATGTCACTCCAAGATTCTTGTGGCACTTTATTTTTTACACTCTTTGTGGGATACCATTTCAATACGTATACATAACAAGCGATTACTTCACCCTAAAAATCATTTGATAAATTATTTTCTTTCAACAAACTTCTAGCCATGTTCATGATTGTTTTATTCTTCCTTTCTGCTAGACCATTCTTCCATGGTGTGTACCTTGTTGTGAAATGTCTCTTGATTCCAAAGTGTTTACAATATGTTGTAAATTATTTGGATTCATGTTCCCCTCCTCAACCAAATATTAATATTTTAATATATTGACCACTTTTATTTTCAACCAGGGTTTTAAACTCCTTGAACTCATCACATGTTTCAAATTTGTATTTCAAAAAGTATACCCAAGTCTTCTGACTAAAATTGTCAACGGATCTTGTTGAATTTGGGTTCTACTTTAGGTTTCCAACAAAACCCTGCAAACCATCGGCCCTTCTCGAGACCAAAAGGAAACATTGTGCACAAAGTGCACAACATAGTCTCACCTGAGATGGATTTATGGGTGACTACAGGACCCAGATGTCTGCAAACGTGGAGGGGATGCTATTGTGGGGATGTTAGACATTGTTTCTATCTTTACCATATATTATATCTAACATTCTAACATATCATTATCAGATCTACCATTATGTAACCATTTGCATTCATTAAGGTTCATTATGTAGTAAATATCATGTTTATTCTAGTGTGATGTGAATTTTACTACTAACAGATCTACTCGTTCATCATAAACCATTGAAGGACATAAAAGAAACATTCCACACAAAGACACACAGTTTTTCCATGGTTCACTTCCCCTCAGCTATGTCCATAAAGATCTATCATTCTTCGCTCTTTTATTATTCTTCATTTAGTTTGCACATTGCACACATTACAAATGAAATGTGATGATATGTGAGGTTGACCAGGTCGTACTAAGATCCACAGCTTGCGACCTGACCCTCAATTACAAATATACAATCCAAAATAATTTGACTATGACTTAATGTAAGATCATAATCTCACGCTTTCTCTTCATACTAGAACTTCTCCAACAATGAATTACCTCCCAAAAAATAACAGACTCACTAGCTTCCTCATACAATATATATTTATACTACAAAAATGGGTTAAAAATCGTTACAATAATGACCAAAACCCTAACCCACTAACCCTAAGTGGATTAGGTTTGTCCACATTCTAAATTTTTGCACATGGTTGGTCCACGATCCAACCGTTTCCTCTTTTTTTTTCTTCCTTCTTCCTTAATTTGATTCTCCTACTTTTCCGACGTTGTTTTTCCCTATTGTTTGGCGCACTTCTTTTCCTTTTTTTTCGATGCTAGTTTTCCCTGTTTTCTGGCACACGCTCCTTTTCTGGTCCAATTTCTAATAGACCTCAATAATTACTGTGCATTTCCTCAAAATGGCCTACACCAACAGGCCCTTAACACTCACCTATGGCTCGTCCTGAGCCACTCAGACAATGTTTTCCTCCTTCACTAACTTCTCCAATGTCTAGAACCTGCCTGGAATTTCTTCAACTCTAGATTTTACCTCTGCATTCTTCTCTGCTACAGTCTCCACAATTTGCACAGTGATATGATCCTTCAACAAATCTTCAGTCTCCAAGCTAATTTGTTCGACCTTACCTTTGGATATGTCAATCTCATTCAACATTTGTTCTTTCCCTTCTTGTAGTGGCTCCAACTTAGCCTACCTTGACTGCTTCTCTACCTGTATAATTTTCAACTCTTCTTGCAAGTTCTTCATTTCCTGCGTGCTTCTCAATCTATCGGTTATTGTCATTGTTTTATGCTTCTACTTTAAGTCTTGTGATGTAGTATTTACTCCTTCTTCTTTATTGTCTATTTCCTATAGTTTCTCATCCTCGTGGATATTAGTCCATAATTGCACACTCCTATCATATAGCTCTATAATTTCCTAGATTCTCTGCGCAATACTATCTGTATGACCTATCACCTCCTGCACCATTTATGTTCTAACTTTTGGTGGAGTTCTTGGTGCTAGGAGTCTTGTGAAATCTATGATGCGGCTTCTATAATTCTCCATGGCTTGTCTTATATTCTCAATCTTCTCTTTTGGTTTTGAATTCTCTCCTTCTTGCGTGCTATCAATAATAGTTTTTAACACTTCCTCGACATGTTGCCCTATTCTCTCCACGCGTTGCTTTGTTTCCTCCCTTTAAACTTGCATCTGGTTGATTGTTATGTTTAGTGTCTCACTTACTTCCTTATCCAATTGTAAATTTTTCGCATATGCATGGCCCCTTGATTGAATCTTGTGTGTGGCACTGACTTGAATTTTATACAATGCCTTTGTTGGAAACTTGGGCAGTGCCAAGTCTAAGTGATCTATGTCCTTCAATTTCTTCTGTGTTGTATTCTCATCAACCTACAACATGTCCTGAGTAATACAAAAAATTTCATTCCCCAATGCTATAATCTGTATCGTTTCTTGTTTTGGAGCTGTGTTGTCTTGGTAAGTGTGTTTTTGTGGCACCTATTGTTTTTTCTACACTATTGTAAGTTGTAGTTGTTCCAATGTATCCTTAACCTATGTTAAATTCTTGATCATCTCTCCCCTTTGTTTCTCAACATCATACTACGTATATGTCGCGCGGTACTACACTTTCTCTACAGCTAACTTTGCATCATCTTATGTCAATGCGAGTTCAGGAACACTCTTATGCACCTTCATCTTCTTGTGATGGTCTACTGCCTGCAATATTTCCCTATTCATGGGAAGTGTCTCTATTTTCACTGTTGTACTTGGTATGTCCATGTTTTGGACATATCCACCTCCTAGGTCCTACTACGTAGGAACATTAGTATCCTTCTACACTCCTCCATTTCTTACTTCTGCATGGTCCTTTTCCTGCACTGAATGCTTGTGGATAGGGTTCGTATGCCTTGGATTTATAATTATTGCAGTCCCCCTTGTTTCCTTCGTGCATTTCATTTCCTTTCTTGTATTCACTGCTGGACTGTTTAAATTTTGTGAGGGGCCAGCTTCTGCTTGCTTCTTACCTTTTGATACCTTCTTGGAAAATGCTATTACCTTCCATTCTTCAGGCCAATCTTTCATGGACCACTATGCTTCTTCTCCTGTCATACAATACCTCAATTATAGCCATTCCTTCTTGGGATCCCTTTTTTCCTAGATCCATGTGTTATGTCTAGAAGCCTGAAAGTTAGCTATGCTTTGATGCTCTTCCACCACTTTTGGTGGTATCCTCCATGTGTTAGCTATTTTTTCCCACGTCTCATCATAATACATAGAAAATATGTTGGAATTTGCCTTACTTTGTTTTTCATCTGAAGTGTGCCATAATGTTGTATACTTTGTTGTGTGACACTTCCTTGGCCTTGGGAAAAATCCATTGTATTTGGCTTCTCCCCAACCCACCAAAGCTATCAATATAATCAACCATACATAATGGAAATTTGTTCCAAGATCCTGTGCATACTTGCAGTCATCCAAAACCAAATTCAGTAAATATGGGGTGAAGCTTAGTATAATCCCTTTCGTGCATTGCGTGACTACTACTATAACTATTGCAAGTGCTTCTTCCTTGCGACATTTCCTTAAACTTTTACAAGCCATCAACTTTATCACCAACCTCATTGCTACTTCACTAATTATGTTGATGATCAACTCCCTGGACCCTCTGTCAGTGCTATATTTCTTCTTTATCTCCTCTGTGAGGGATTTCTCCTTTGTCTTTTCATCTAAATAACGTTTTGGATTTTCTCAATCTGTTTGAAAACCAGTTATTTCTACAATTAAATACAAATCTATTGATGTCTTCCTTTCCATCCATATAACACCCCCATACACCAAGGAAAATAGTTGTTTCACAAAAGCATTTACATCTTTGCCTCTCCCAAAGTGGGTAATTTCCAATAGGTTCATGATACTTGTGTTATACAGTCCTCCAATCCATGGATGTGGCTCTAAAACTGGATCTCTTGACAAACCTATTCCTTTTCTCTCCATATAGACTTGTGGTGAAAAATCAAGGAACATGTCCCTGTCTGCAATATCATGGTTTGCATACTTTAGTTTATCCACAAATCATAATATGCCAGGAAGGATATTGACTCCTTCAGGTATTTGCGATAGTGTCAATATTACTTCTTTTTGTTTGCGCAGCTATCTTTGTACTATTTGTTTTCCCTTTGTATTATCTATCACTATCAATGGCCCTGCTTCTTGGTGTGTATCCTCATCTTATTCTACATCTGAATTTTGTTGGCATGTGATATCCTCCACTTGTACCTGTTCTTCTGATTGTTGTGTTTTATTTGCGATAGGTTTTTGTGATACTTCATCATGTGCTCGTGACTCATTTGACTATGTTCACTCATCATCTCCCTCATTCATTTGTTGATCTTCTCCTAAACCAATTTTTTGTGTAGGGTTTTGTGTGTCATCCTACGAGTCGACTTCCATTTATTTATTTTGTCATTGGATCCTATTCTTTGACCATGGTGGGACTAACCAGTTCAATGATGGGATATGGGATTGCATCCACATATACCACTCCTTCTAACCGAATAGGATTTTTTGCTTCATCTTATTTCTCCTGTGGAGACCTCATAGCACTGCATTTTTTTCTTGTGATTCGACTAGGAGCTCCAATATTTGGTGGCATCATTTTTCTAAATCCTGTAAAAGTTTCTCTAAATATTCACTGAATACTTCGGAAATACCTACTCACACTGATTTTTCTCTCCTTAGCTCTCATTTTCTCAATGTCACAATGAGTCTTTTCTTACAAGTTTTTCGCTTTTATAAGTTCTGTTATAAATGCTTTGTCACGCTCTACTTTTTCAATCACTAATTTTCCTCTTTCTGACTGATTTGTATCTCGACATACTTTTTTTTCTATCTGGTCACCCTTTTTTGGTTCACAGTTTCATTCATGTTCTTTCATACCACTTACTGTCTTTCGTTGTGCGCAGTATCATCTAACTACCTATCTACCACTTCTCCATCTACTACATCTTTTTGTGTTTTTCTCATTTTTCCACTATTTTTTCTTCTCTTTTTCTTTTAACTACTACTATATACACCATGTACAACTCTAATTCTCTACACTGCATCTACATAGGGTTACTAGGTCGATTGTCCTTATACATTTTCAGTCGACTGTCATTCACCAATCGTTGAATCTCTTTTCCTAGTATATCCTACAGCTACACAAAACATCCATTTGTGGTAGACTTTATTTCATATGGCCTTAGCCAATGCATTATGAATTTACTTGGGTCTTGTAAATATTTTTCTTTCATATAGAAGAACCTGATCTCCTTCCTTAAAACATTTATTCTTAATGTGTCTATCATGCCAAGATTTGTCCTTTTCTTTTTGTACGTCCTCATGGAAACCAACCATAATTTTGTCTTCTTCTTGTTCCATTTGTTGAGACAATCGTTCTTGAGTTGTGCCTCTTTTTTTCATATTTGTAATGGCTGCAATGAACAGACTAGGTATCAAATAATCCAAAGGGACTACTGCTTCCTTTCCATACACCAATCTAAAAGGAGTCTTCCCTATAAGTTTATTGCATGTAGTTCTATAAGCCCATAATACTACTGGTATATTCAGATCCCAATCATCCCTATTTACATTGCAAATTTTGGTTAAGGCATTCTCCAATATCCTATTAAATGCTTCCATTGTTCCATTAGCCCAAGGATGATATGGAGTCATTGCATGGATGGTACCATTGATAAAATGAGTTCCCTAATCACTCATCAGAATTCCAAGGCATCCAAATATTGTAATTACTTATTCAAACAAAAAGTTCATTGTAGTCTCTGCGCTGCAATATTTTATTGATGTTGCTTCACCCCATCTAGTTAGAAAATTTTTCATTGTAATGATGTACCTTGCTCCTGATCTTCTAGCTAGTGGATTGATTTGGTCCTATGAAGTCTAATTCCCACCTTTCAAACACTTTAAGGGTTACCTGAGGTGTAAGGGGCATCTCATCTCTCCTGGATGGCTTTCGTACCCTATGATACACATCACAAATCTGAAAATAGTCCTTTGCATCCATAGAAACCGTTGGCCACCATAGTCTTGCATGCAATATCTTTTTTGCAGTAGCCTTTCCTACATAGTGTCCTCCTACTATTCCTTCATCTTCTTACGCTAAAATGATAGGATGTTCATGTTCCATGACACACCTCCTTAATATATTATCTACCCCTAATTTATATAACTGTCCTGCAATAAGTTGGTGGTTTGTATCCCTAACTACCAAATTCTTCTTACGCGCAATGTTATATTCCTTTGGGGAAAATCCTGCACTCAAAAATTCAATAATATCAACAAAATATTCATCAGAAATCTACATTGAAAAGAGTTGTGCATTAGGAAAATTTTCCTCCAAGCTGCTTGGTTCTGTTCCATTAGTTATCCTTGATAGATGATCTCGCCATGCATTCAATCCTCCAGGTTTCACAACTACTTCAAAATAAAATTCTTGAAATAATAAGAACTATCTACATATTTTTCCCTCCAACACTGGCTTGTTGACTAAATATCTAAGAGAAGAGTGATTTGTGAACATTTTAAAATGTCGGCCTAACAAATAATGTATGAATTTCTGCAATGCATAAATCATAGCCAAATCTTCTCTTTCTAGTGTGTTATAATTTTTTTTTGAATCTGACAGTTTCCTACTTGGAAATGCTATTGGGTGATCTATGTCACCTTCTCTTGCCTGTGTTAGTATTGCTCCAAGTGCTATTATAGATGCATCCACTTGAACATGGAACTCTTTTGACCAATATGGAAACACCAAAATTGGTGTTGTCAACATTTTCTCCTTCAAGATGTCCAAACTTTATTGGCACTCATCATTCCATTGAAACTTGATATCCTTCTTTAACAGTTTCTCCATGGGTACAATAAGCTATGCATATCTCTTTATGAAATTTCTGTAGTATTCTGTATGACCAAGTATATATCTTAATTGGCACACTGACTTAGGTGGTGGTAAGTAAACAATGACAACAATCATGGCAGGGTCAACCAGTAGGCCTTGTTTACACACCATGTTCCCTGGAAAAATTCCAAATGGTGTGTTGAATATGCATTTCTTAATGTTTAATAAAATTTGACACTGTCTACACTTGTTCAACATCAATCTTAACGCTTCAAGTCGATCTTTCAATAAGATAAATATTGCCCAATCATCCAAATAAACCTCCAAAAATTTATGTATAAAATCTTTAAATGCAACTACCACTACTCTTGAAAAGATAACAGGTGCATTCTTCAATCCAAAGGGGGAATCACTGTGTACTAATATGAACCCCATTCTGTGGAAAATGTAGTCTTATGATGATATTCTAGTGCTATTATGATTTCATGATACCCTGTAAATCCATCACTAAATGAGTATGCTTTTTTTTCCTCCTACATTTTCCAATACCTCATATGTAAATGGAGTAGGGAAGGGACCATGCACACATGAATCATTCAACTTCCTCAAGTCTACACAGATCCTTATTACCCCTTTCTTCTTCTCCTAAACTACCATAGGGATAATCCACTCATATTCTTCAACAAGTTCTATTATACTAGCCTCTAACATTTTATCAATCTATTCCTTAACTTTCTATTTATATAATGGATTCAACCTATAAGGTATCTATCTTATTGGTCTGGCATATGGTCTTAGAGGAATATTCATTTCTCCAAGTTCTCCTACTACCCATTTCATCTCTGAAAACATTGCTAGAAATAGATCATTATACTCGCACAGTATTTCTATTATTCTTTCCACTATCTGGTTATCCCAATAGTCACCAATACTTGAAATTTTTGGGTTCTCTTATATTCCAATGTTTAATTTATTTATTCTTAGTGGTGAAACAAAATATTTTGACTGTAACTATTGACCTTCTACTTCTATTTCCTCTTAAACTTATGTTATATGAATACTGCGCATGTTTTCTTCTTTTGGATCATCTTCTACGACGTGGTAACAAGGTAACAATTGTCTAACTATTTGCAGATTTTGATTCTAGTAATCTGCCAAAATTTCAACTTCAGGTTCTTCAAAGATATTTTCCTTTATCAAATTCAGTGTTATATCTATCGTTGGATTCTCATTTCCAAATGCAAATGCGATCACAAATTTCTATTGTTGTTACACATCAAAATTACTCACTTTGATGATGTCTCATTGTCATTATCGTAAGTGTCACAAGTGTTGCAAGTGTCAAAAAAATCATACTTTTGTATCACCTCTATCACATTGCAAATGACACTTGGGATATCCTCTAAAGATTTGTTAGAAGATGAAAATATATATTTTGGCAAAGAGTACAAACTTTTACCTTGAGAAATTACCATCATAAAAGTATATTTAGGGATCAACGCTAACCCTCCAAGGAGCGCTAACACTCCTTGTCCTATTACCATCATAAACATATACTGCCAACTTGCAAGGAGCATTAATGCTCTTTGTCCTATTAGCAAGGAGCGTTGCAACGCTCTGTGGCCCATTTAGAGGGAGCGTCGATTTTTTGAGCAAATATTGGGGACAAATCCCCCTTATCTCTAAGGACAACTGAGAAATATCCAAGCCAGTTTCGCTCGAATCCAATTCCAAGGATGGATCTAAGGGGAGTTCCACAATTTATGGGGTAATATCCTCAACTTATCCTAAGAATATATATGGTGGTTAGGCCTCTCAAAGCCTATATAAGAAGGCATTCTCATGGTGAAAAGGGAGAGAATAATCAATGAAAATTATTGTCATTTTGATTGTGGATTGTTCGAGCAAGGGGTTGGAAAAGGAGAGCTTGGTGAGGATGCTACATCTACATATACACTTTGTAAGCACCTTATTTTGTTCTCATTAATACATGTTCTTGGCCTGTTTCCTTCAAGATTCTATATATTTGCATGAGCTTGTCTTTTGGATAAATCTAGATTTAAACTAATCATGGTAGAATAGAAAGTATGCTTTGTCTTCGTTGTTTATTGGATTGCAGGACCCATTAAAGGACTTGGAGATCAAGCTCATCTTGGACTAAGTGAGGACAAAATTTGTAAAAAGGTACTCATACTTTCTTCCTCTTCTCTATTGACTAGTTTAGCTATGTTTAAAGGAAATTTAGTTTTCAAAGTTAACAATTTTCTGTCTTGATCATAGGGGTCTAAGATCCAAGAGGGAATTCACCTGTCTACAGGGGAATTTTCCTACAACATAAATTGGCGACTCCATTGGGGAAGAAGCTTTCAGTTTTGGTTTCCTTCCTTGGTCTTGTTTTAGTCTTTGCCCATCTTCAGATCCTATTGACCGTGTTTTTCTTGTTTTTAGATGTGTTGTTAGTCTTGAAGTCATCCTACACACGTTGATGTTTAAGTCTTCCTGAGTTGTTTGTTTTCTAGGTTGACACTTTTCATTCTTAGAAAACAACGCTCCCCTTCCATTACATCCATAGCATCAATTTTAAGCTCGACGCTCCCCTGCAATTCTTTACAGAATGCTACAACGCTCTGCTGCCTATATCACCAGAGAATTGATTTTCCTCTCTATTGAAAATTTGTGGGATACCTCTTTTGCGTGTGATTTTTGGTTTTGTTTCCTACTCGAGACTTTTTATATCAGTATCTATCTTCTGTAAAACTTGCAACCATTTGATTTCTAAGGGTTTTTTATGTTTTGTTTGGGTTTTAAAATATATTGAAATCACTCTTCCTTGTTTTGGAATCAATCTTCCTCTTTGAGATCTGGATTTGGTTTGATACTTTCTCGTTTATCTGATTGCATGAAAGTTGTTACAAGGAGGTTCAGGGATCTGTGTATTGTTCCATTTGATTTTTGAGTTATCTTTCCAATCAATTCATCTTGTTTGAGTTTTGATTTTCCTTTTGAAAAGTTTGTCTTTGTTTTGCTTCTTGTTTGATCATGGTGAGAGTGTTTTTTTTTTATATATGATGTTTGCTTCCAATGGCTTAAACTTGTAAATAGTGAAATCTAGTTGGCATAAGAAGCTTTGAATCACGTCAATTAAAATTAATATTTAAACAAAGAGATATATTTCCACGATTGGCTTTCGGATATTAGGATCATTTTCTGAATAGTTTAGCATTGAATTGGATTCTTGATTGAGAACAATTGCATGAAATCTCTGCATTTTTGTGTTTGATAGTGAAAAGGAAAATTTATTCTCCTTCCCATAAATGGAAATTCATTGAAAGGAAAGATTGTCTATCATTTTTCTTATGCATTTTTGGGAATCGAGTCATAATATCATCAGTTTCACTCCCATTCACCTTTGAGTAAAGAACAACCACAAAATGCAACTCTAATTAAAATCGACCTAGAAACTTTTTCTTTTTTATATTCCTCCACCAACATTAGACTAGGTTTAGCGCTTTGGATTAGGTTGTGAGAACAACTCTCCAAAGCATTCAAAACAAACATTAGCATCTTGCAATAGGGAGAGAAAATCCAATTTTTGTATAAGCTTATCTGGGATCCCCCTCTCATAGAGGGGTTATGCATGAGGTCACATTTGGGAGAGTTATGAATATTATCCCTTCATGGTTTAACCATTTGTAGTAGTCTGATCGTATATTGGGGGTTCTTCTTGAGGTTCAATTGTTTTCATTTGGTCTCAGTGCTTCGTGAATTTAGAATCCGTTCGGGGTCCTCTGGAGTTCTACCGATCCACTTGTCCTCATTTCTCTCAGAGGATTTTATACTTGTTATCCTACCCATACATTCGAACTGGACTGTCGACTGTACCCGCCCAGGGGATGACTACAAGTTTGTGTCCTTAGTAGCCATAATATTTAGGGTATTTACACAAGGTGATGGTGAAGGGAAGTCTTCACTGTACCTAGAATAGATGGTGGTCAAACTCACTCTGGCTCCTTGGAGGGTAAATCCATGATTACTGTGTGGAATCTTGCACTAAGGCGTAAGTACGTTAAGCAGGTCGCCATCGTAACTGCTCCACCTGCTCATATTCTAGCCCCTTCTGGAATTTACCACGCGATGTTGGATTTCATCACCAATTAGTATGGTCATCGAAAGAAGGCTTGTTTCCTTGTTGGTATTTCTAGAATTTTTAGCGTGTGCTATTGTTTTTAATAGTTTTTCAAAATTGAGCCTATATACGATCAAGGTCTTCGTCTATCACGTATGATGAAAGGGATTCCTCCTGAAGAAGGCTACCAACCCTTACCTCCTAAATCATCGGAAGACACCTACCATGAAGAGGTAGAAAATCATTCTGAAGTTGGGAGTGTTGCTACTCCTTTGTTAGAAAATTTAGGAAGAGCCTTGGTTATGGTTGAAAATACCACTCCTCAAACTACATATGTGTTTATAGCTCCTATTGAACCACTCCTGGTTCAATAATACTCATTTGGTAACGTTATAGAAGAAGAAGTCTCGAGTTTTCCTTTGAGACCAATTACTGAGACACATATGGGATCCACATAACAAATTTTTGGTGATGACTATAGGACCCCCATTCGTCCTACTAACGTAGTAGATCCACATCAAACACCTTCTCATTCTATATGGAGGACTCCATCGGGACGTGACCGTTATGATCATTTTGAATATATTCGACAACCTCTCAATCCTCATGACCCTCCTGCTACTGAGGAAATACCATCCAATCAAACTATTAATCATCCTATCGAACATGTCATCGATCCTACTATCATGCCAACACAAGTCCACCTTAATGCTGGATTCATAAATTATACTCACACATAAGGCACTTCGATCGTTACTCACATTGTTACACCTTTTCACACTACAACTCCTCATGTTCCACAAGATCTTGTTGGAACATATTTATACCAGAGAATGCATACCCTTGCCAGACAGACACAATCAACTATGGGGAAATAACCATCTAGTGGACCTATCCCTCCTAAGGGACAAACATCCTATAGCGGGCCTACCCCTCCTGGGGGACAACCACCTTTTCATGTTCCTTTCGGAGGAAAACCTCCCTTTACTGGTCAAGCCTCGATTGAAAATCAACCTATGGCAGGGGGGGGACCTTATTTTGTCAGAAACCCTTCACAATACTAAGGAGTATCTTCAAGAAGCACGTTTAATAAACCCTACATTAAGGGGAAATCATACCATAACCCACAAGGAGGAGTGTCAAATCTTGTTCCTTCCAGACTATCTTATGGACAACCTTATCCAGGTGTCCCAAATCCCACCTAGGGTCCTCGAGGACAACAACCTTATCCTCCCCAAGAGCCTAATGTTTATCCTCCCTAAGGGGGTAATGTGTATCCTCTTCAGGGACAATATGTTTACCCCCCTCAAGGAAAACGCTTTATCCACCACAACTGAATCAACCAACTTATACCCCTCAGAATCCACTAGGTTTTCCCCCACTCATAAATGTTCCTCAACAACCATCGAATCCTGTTTATCCTGGTCAAAAAAACCATATGTAGGAGGGCCTACTGGATACAATTACCCATCGCAACCGGTTTATGGCCCTACTCGTGTCCTTATGCCATACCAATATCACCCTTAGGTTAACCGACAATTACCCTTCCTTGCCACTCTGGATCTCCCAAAGTTGTCTCGTTTGACCAATGATCCCATACTGCATTTTCCTTTTTGGCCATTGATTCCTGCTAAATTACCTTCCGACATCCCAAAGTTTGACGATAAACCTGGAGAAGACCCAAACAACCATGTGATGACATACCATTTATGGTTTTCATCAAATGTATTAATATATGATTCTATACGTTTACATCTCTTCCAACACACGCTTAGGGGCTCAACAACCAAGTGGTACGTTGAACTTCAATGTGGTTCTTTTCAAGATTTCAACTCCCTTGCCATGTCCTTTCTCATGCACTTTAAATTACCCATATGTTACAAGACAGGTACTGAACGTTTGACGTCTCTTCGTCAAACCAAATCTGTGCATATCTCTGATCACATTCATGAGTGGAGACGATAGTGAAGGTTAATTAAAGCGATCATTCCTGACCAATTATTGGTAGAATGGTGTTGTAGGAAAATCTGCCTGCAGACAAGTACATCGACCTCTAGAGCTTGACCTTAACCCTAGACAGAAAAATGCTTATCATGGACACTGACTTCCTTTCAAATCTATCTAAACTAATTCATGAGAAGGGAGGATGTAACGGAAGTACCCTTTTAATCGACGTTTGTCCCTGCAC